>LBNU01001749.1:6849-182224 GCA_014162995.1 Artemisia annua | reverse complement strand
AGTTCCATTCAAGAATGCAGTCTTAATGTCCATCTGATAGACGGTGATGTTTTTGTGAGCGGCATAAGCTAAGAAAATCCTGATTGCTTCAACTCTAGCAACGGGCGCGAATGATTCTTCGAAATCTATCCCTTCTTCTTGCGGATATCCTTTAGCCACAAGACGAGCTTTGTTGCGGATTACAGTCATTTCTTCATCCAATTTGTTCTTCCACAACCATTTGAGATCAAGAACACGTTTCTCAAGTGGTCTGGGTACAAGTTCCCAACTATCGTGTAAATTGTATGAAAGAATTTCATCTTGCATCGCTTCAATCCACGGGTATTCTGCCATTGCCTCTCAAATGTTCTTAGGTTCTTTCAAACTTAAAGCACAGATGTAGATACATAATTCGAGATCGGTGGCAAGCTGTCTCCTCGTCTGAACTGGCCTTAAAGGTTCACCAATGGCATGATCGATTGGATGGTCTTTAGTCCATTTGAGTGTAGAAGGGTACCTTTGGATTCAACAGATGCGTGTTAGATGGTTCATGTAACCTCGAAGAAGATGATTCAGATTCAGATGCAAACGGATTTTCAAATATTTCTTCTTCTTCGTCTAACGTAGCATTGTATTGTGTTGGTTCTTCTTGAAGTGATGGATTTTGATTTTGCTCATCAACTCTTGCTAGAACAATTTCAATCACTGGAGATGCTGGAGTAGATGTTGATGATGTTGAGGGAGTTGGTGCTTCAGTTTCGACTGTTGTAGATGCATCTTGTGTTTGTGGTGGTGGTGGTTGTTGATTTTGAGCGGGTGCAGCGGAATGTTGTTTAGATGCATTTGTCGAATTTCCACCATAATATGCATCAAACATGAACTCGAAGAAGTTTTCTAGTTCTTGACTTGTTGGTTTATCTGGTGAAGTTGACTGAGCTCCATTAGGTACGAGTCCTGAACTGATATGTCCAGAAGTCTTTCTGTTATGTTCGGGTCCTAATCCGGATTGATTAGAAGCCATTGGATTAAGCGCGGGTTCTAGAGTGAGTCTCTCAGAAGCCATTTGTGAAATCTCATCAAACTTGACATTCATCGTCTCCATTATCCTTCTCAATCTCCTATTATACACCCTGTATGCCCTCGAAGTTTCTGAGTAACCAATGAAGATTCCAATATCACCCTTAGCTTTCAATTTACCAAGATCTTCTCTGTCGTTCGTCGGATAGCACAAAGCGCCAAACACGTGAAGATAAGAGATATCTGGTTTTCGACCATTCACAAGCTCATAAGGTGTTTTGTTGAATCTCGGATGAATTAGGGATCGGTTTTGAGTGAAACAAGCAGTGGCGATAGCATCAGCCCATAAGAATAGTGGTGCACTGGAATAAATCAGCATTTTGTGAGCAACTTCCACAAGAGTTCGATTTCTTCTTTCAACTACCCCATTCTGCTGTGGAGTTCTAACAGCTGACGTTTGGTGTGTAATACCAACATCTTGAAAATATGTTCTCAACTCCTGATTCGTGAATTCTGTGCCATTGTCTGTTCTTACGATCCTTACTGGAGCTTGAAGTAGAACTTGAATTCGCTTCAGAAAGGTGATGATGTGACCAGGTGCTTCATCTTTCGATCCAAAAACTTTACCCATGTATATCTTGAGTAATCATCAACAATAACAAGAACATACTTCTTCCCATTGATACTTTCAACTCTCATTGGGCCACATAAGTCCATGTGTAACAGATGCAACCTTGCTTCCGAACTAGGTACGGTTTTGGGTTTATAGGTAGCTCTTTTGCTTTTTCCTTGTTCACATGATGGACATAAGTGATCTTTGGTGTATTTGAACTAGGGAAGTCCGGTGACGATGTTATCTTTTGCAAGTTTGTTGATGGTGTCGAAATTGAGGTGAGACAATCTTCGATGCCACAACCATCACTTTGTATCAGTTGCTCGTGTCATGAGACAAATTGGTGATGAGGATGCCATTTGATTGATATCGATTGCATAAAGGTTTGTGCTACGATTTCCAGTTAAGAGATCATCCCCAACCAAATTTCTGACAAAAACCTTATTTCTCCTGAATGCCACCTCTAAATCTGCATCACAGAACTGACCAACTGAAAACAAATTGTGTCCCAACCCTTGAACGTAGTAAACCCGAGTGATTAAGTAATTTCCAAACTGAAGATCTCCATAACCCGAAATAGCTGCAATGTGATCATTTCCGAAACGAACTGTTCCCATAAATTTCCATACAAAGTTGATCAGCAGCTTTAAGTTCCCGGTCATGTGCTTGGAGCAACCCGAGTCGACGATCCAAAGACAAATTTCGACAACCTGCCAATAACAGAAGAGTTCGTATTTGGAAACCTTTTGGAATTAGGTTCCATGGGGTTAGAGGTACAAGCAAAATCACATTCAGAGACGGGTGCTACTTGTTTAGCTTGAACTATTTCTAGTGTACCATCCTGAATTATGAATTCTCTACCCGTTGGAATCCATGCACAATAATTAAGGTAATCCCTAGGCGTGTAAATATTAGTGGTGTTCCTAAGTTTTTTAATTAGGTTGGCCACATATCTAGATTTAGCACTAGGTCCTTTTGGAACATCTTTCTGTTTAGGCATCACATTCTCATTCGCAGAAACACATTCATCATGAACATCATTAATTAAAGACTTTTTGCATTGTAAACCAACAGAGTCATTACATGCATTAGAAACAGTACGCTCGACATTACATTCAGATGAAATATGTCTCTTATTACAAAGCGATAAATTCCTATGGTGTTCTTCTACTTCTTCAACTTTATTCTTGCAACTACTCTTAGAAACAGGCGAGACTCTATTGTTCCTTGTATTGCTCCTAGGCTTTAGTCTGCTGCTCCTAGAGGTGCTTGCTACTCCTGTAGAAGGTAAGTTACACTCATTAGAATTTACTTTGTTGTCACTTTTAGCATCCTTAGGCTTAGTAGAATTATCCTTTGTGCATTTTTCATTAGTCCTAGTTGTTGAGGCACACGCAGTAGTGGGACTAATCCTAAAAAGGCCAGGTGCTAACACTTTTGGTTTATCGACAACAGCTTTGTTTTTCTCAACATTCTTTTCTTTTTCAACATTTTTAGGCAAAGGTGATGGAGTGACTGTTTTTGATAAATCTTTGTTCACATCGACTTTTGGAGCAAACCGAGAAATTGACATTTTTGGTTTTACAACCGGATTAAAAGCATTTGGTTTCTCCGAAGTCTTTGGTTTTTCAAGCTTAGTTTCCACACCCTTTCCTTTTAAACTTTCAAGCTGAGACTTCAAAAGATCATTTTGCTCTTGCAACTTCTTGAAATCACGCTCATACGACAATTTGTCATACTTGCATTCTTCCTTTTTTCGATCAAGTTGTTTAAAATATGACACGTTTTCTTTTTCAAGTTTAATAAGAGCATTTTCATATTTTGAAACAAGTGCGGAGGTCTCAGCTCGAAGTCTCTCATCATCCTCAACAGAATATGTTTGCAACACAATAGACATCACATCAGTAGACAAAACAGCTTCGAAGAGAGAGTCATTTAATCTATCCAAAAGTTTCATGTGTTCACGAGTTTCATTAACTTCCTTTACCAGGGATTTGTGGTCCTTGACAAAGTCGGTTGTTTCTTTTAACAAAGCATTTTCAAGATGAATTACTCTCGCACTGATGTTATACAGTGGGATTGTAATTTCTGTTTGAAACACCTTTTTCATTTCTTTATGAAAACTCGAATGCCAATTTTCAATACCAATTGTGGTTTTGGAATCAACAATGCTTTGAAGAACTTTGATTCTCTTTTTCACATCATCAAATATGCCTCTAGTTTCACTTGTGTTAAAAGGATTGTCTGACGACATTTGTTCCATTTTTGAAAGATTTTTAGAGACAACTTGTGGTTTTGAAAGCATTTTCTTGAAAATTGATGATTTGAAAACATTTGGTGTTTGTTTTTGAGGGACAAAAGTGATTCCATTAAGTTCATTCCATTTGTTATAATCAATTGGTTTTAAATCTAGATTCTTTTGTTTCATTTTATTGTGACTCTCTTCCGCATGAGCTATTGTGTCATCATAATAACGCACATAAGGAGGATCATGTTTCTTTTCCGCATTAGCATTGTAAATCACATTCTGTTCTTGCTGAGCTTTCTTGAAATTACAAGGTGTTTTGTTACCAAGAGCCATTTTATGTTTTGTGTGGTAAATCGGATCTGTTTGATATGAAATCATTTGAAGAGTTTGTGATGAATGACCCGTTTTAACTAACAAATCTTCAAGTTTTGCAATCTTATGTTCTGACTCTATGATTTCTTTCAAAAGCTTATCTTCTTTCTTTGCAAATTCCTTTTTCAACTCATCCCGTTCTTTTTGAAGATTGGTATAAGCTGTTTTTTGTTTAGAAAGTTGGTTTTGTAAATCAGAAATTTCCGCATTTAGGGATCTAATTTGCTTTTGTAAATTAACATCAAGTGTATCATATTTTATTTGCAAATGTTTTTCCCTTGAAACAGAATTTTGATAACCAGTTTCTAATTCAGACAATCTTTGTGTATGAAATTGAAAAGCTTTTTCTTTTTCCTTGTATCTCGCAAGCTCAGCGGTCAATTTAGCATTCGCGGCCTTAGCTTCGCGATTGACCTTTTTCACATTCTCAATCTCAATTTGACAATTATTCAACAATGATTCAAATAAAGCACGTGTTTCCTCATCATTCTCAGCATGCTGTGAAACAAAGCCTCCATTATGATTCATATCGGGAGTTGTCGAATCAATATTGCTATTATTCGGCGTGTCCTGGTATGTATCATAATCGTATGCTTGTGTCTCAGAATGCTGTTCCTCATGAGGGGACATATTAAACATATCATTATTGTTGAAAGAATTGTTTAATGGTACCTCAGATATTGCACTGGCGTCATAAACCGGAGGTGTCTCAGAATCTGTGTCGTACTTAGCCTCCTGGAGATTCGCCATGAATATGCAGTTCGCATCAATATCTTCACAATCTTCCATATCATCCATAAGTGCCATGTAGTCAATCTCCTCAGCATTCAACTGAAATCCTGCTTTCTGCTTCTGAGCCAGCATCAATGCTTTCTGCAAGTACTCAGGATCTTTCTTATCCACCCTAGAAGGACAGTTCCTTGCCATGTGACCGACACCCTGACAATTAAAACACTTAACCAAATTTCCCTGATTCACGTTCACATTCCCATTATTCCCTCCAACCTGAGCTGCAACATTTCCAACCTGATTTCCCATAGCCTGATTACCAACATACTGACCCCGTTGATTCCCAACAAACTGACCCATCTGATTCCTTTGACCCATCCTATTTCCTGCAAACTGACCCATTTGATTCTGATTCCCCATGTGAAAGCCCGTAGCATATCCTTGCTGATTCCCCATAACACCAACCATTTGACCCGTATTGCCCATATTGAACCTCGGTTGAGCAATCTGCTTGTTACGAGTGTTCGATGAAATTCGTTGGTTGTTGTTAGTTGGAGTTGAATAGCGTCCTTGGAATGCCTTAGTCAGAAGAGCAAATGCTTGAGTTATTGCAGCAAGATTCTCATCATTATCAGTGAATTCGGGTTCTTGGAATAGTTGATCTGGTTGTTGTTGTTGAATGACATCGTGTTGTTGTGGGTAGAATGATTGTTGATAGAGAGGTGTTGGTTGTGAAACGTATGGTTGTTGCACATAGTTGTGAGTGGAAGATGATGATGGTTGTTGTGTGTTCACTGGTAGAGGTGTTGGTGTTGTAGCAATGAGTGCAAGAGGATCATGATTCTTAGCCAACTTTTCCTTCCTAACTTCATTTGCCTCAGCTTGGTTTTGCTTCAAGAAGTCATAGAGTTGATCATAATCCACCTGATGAAGATTCTTTGTTTGGTTGACAATTGTGACAAATCGACCCCATTCTTCTGGTAGATTGTTGATGAACTTAATGTTTGTCACAATTTGTCGTGGTTCCAACTTGTTTCTGATCAGCTCATTCATCAAGGTACAAAACCTGGTGTAGTATGATTCAATCTGTTCACCTGCTGTGGACGTGAAGTTCTCCCATTCTGTTAGAAGCTTGTTCTCAACATCCTGTTGTCCAATTTCTGTTCCATGACAAAGTCTTCTAACTCGTTCCCACATAGCATAAGCTGTTTGACAACTGTCGACTGCAGCAAAGATCTCACGAGGTAAACCAAGTTGAATGAGATGCATTGCCATATCATCTGCTTTAATCTGCTTCCAGTCTTTAGCTGTGTAATCTTCTTCTTTTTGGAGACGAAAGAATGGTTGAGTAGGAGGTGTTCCATCTGGATTACCCGGATCAAGGATTTCTTTTGGCTGGAATGGACCGTTTTCAATGGATTTGATCATGAGTTTACCATCATCTTTGGTTTTGATGTAGCGAAGCATACGACTTGTCCATGGAAGATAACCACCCTTTTCAAGCATAGGAGGATGGTTTTCAGCACCGGCAGCATGAATATCTTGTTGAGATGCCATTATGATTTGATTCAAAGTGACGTGTCGTGAAAAGTTGTTGTTGGATCTTTAGGATGAACTTAGGTTATTGTTGTAGATTAGGTTTGATGTNTGTAAAACATTATGGAATGCAATTCTAAGGTTGCACGAAAAATTTGAGTTTTAAAAATTTTGACGCCAAATTTTACCGAAAAAATTTGAATTTTGGCCTAAAAATGTGAATTTTTGGTCAAAATTTTCAACGTTATACCAAAATTTAAATCTCGCGTAAAAATCAGGGTCTTACTCGCTAAACTTCAAACACCAAACTCGCAAACTTCAAATACCCTTACTCGCAAACTTTAAATACTCCTTACTCACAAAAACCAAGTATCTTACTCGCAAAAAACAGAACCTTCCTTACTCGCAAAAACAAATACCAAACTTCGCAAAAAACCAACACCCTTACTCGCAATATTCCAAACTGTCTTACTCGCAAAAAAAAACTTGTGATACTCGCAAAATTTGTAGAAATTTGAGCAGAATGATGTTTGATACTCGCAACACAGGAACCTTACTCGCAAGTGGATAAGGTATATCAAGGCATACTTGCCAAAATGGAATGATACTCGCAAAACAGTTTTGATACTCGCAAAATACACAATGATACTCGCAATTTTTTCACCAAAAAACACCCATACTCGCAAGAAAATCACCTATACTCGCAAGAATCAGACCAAAAAGCTTACTCGCAAAACCCTAATTTTGATACTCGCAATAAACCAAAAGATGCTTACTGATCGAATTTTTGAGTGCAATACGAGTGACAAATTAATCCTAGCGAGTCTAAAACCTTTCAAAACACCAAAAACCTTTAAACTAAATCAAACCAAATGTATCACGTTACCTAGCGAATGAAATATAAGCCCTAACGACACAAAAGTAGCCTAACGAATCAAAACCAATAACAAAACTAAATCTAAAACAACCTAAATCTATCTCTTGGCTCTGATACCACTTGTAGGACCATGTATACAACCTAAATCACGACCATGTTCACCTTAGATCTAGAGAGAGAAAGAGAGAGAGAGATGGGAGGATCACTGTGCGTAAAATAAAAGCTATGTGTATTCCACAATGATCAACCAACCTCAAAGTGAGGTTATACAATTCCTTATATAGGTGTGATGTCTAGGGCTTTTGATCTTTTACATATTTGGCCCTTAGACTTTTTAGTAATTGATAAATGAACATATAACTTCCTAAAACACTTTCTAACGCAACCTATTACACGATTCAAGAATATAATGACCGACACTTCATAATATAAAAATACAATGCTAACATCTCTACACACACATTCTCACTCAACCATGGTTAACTCTTAACCACACCCAGGATGGAATATTCCCTTGGATATACCCTTTAACCTAACCATGGTTTACTCTCTACACACTTCTAACCTAACCATGGTTACTTCTTAACCCAACCTCTCTCACTCTTCCCTATAGAGGAATATCCCATGGCATATTCTCTTCTCTCTTTTATGCCAAGTAAGGAATACCCATTCTACCCTACCCAATTATCTCTTCTTTCTTTCTATCTTTGATATCACAAAACATTTTTCCAAATTGGCTATTTGAGTTGGTAAACCTTAGATTGATTAATATTAAGGTTTAGTGTGTGAAGTACAATTGGGGGTTTAGCAAGGGTAGGTATTTACAAGACCAACACCCAACACTTGGGAAAATTCTGCAGTGACTCTGGCACGCACCCACGCGTTGACGCGTGGGCAACGCACCGGTCTCGGTAAAATATTCCTAAGTTTGGGTCTTGGCCTATAAATACCCCCTTGGCTCTTGTATTCCTCACCCCTTGCTATTATTCTTTCTCTCTAAATTCTTTCTCTCTAATCTCTCTATTCTATCTTGTGTTCTTAGTTAAACACACTAACATCTTTGAAAGAACACATCTCCTTGCAAAGGAAGAATCACAAGAACCTAATCCACTTTTGTAATTGTGTCGAGGGTCTTCTTCTCTATACCCTTTCTATTAGAATCGAGTCACTAGGTTAGGTTAGGGCTTGATTCAAATAAAAAACGTTCTATAATTCTATTTGATTGTAAGGGAAGTCTTGTGTCTTGGTGACCAAGCCTAGATCATTGAGGATCTAGTTGGGGTTTGATACTTCCGGTGGGAAGTCTTAGTGGTCTTAGTGGTAAGTCGAATCACGAGATTCTTTTGGGTGGTTTCCGAGGGCGGAATACCATTGGGGAGTAGCTCTTCTTAGTGAGCACCGATCTTAGTGCATATCGGTGGAGTGAAGTTGTAACGGTTTGTAATCCACCGAAAGGATTATACTAGAGTAATAGTATCGGTTTCGTGGATTCGCAACTGGACGTATGGATGGTATAAACCCCCATCCCGAACCAGTATATATCGTGGTGTCTCTTTACATGCTTTATATACTTTGTTTGTGTTTGTGGTTGTGATTATTGTTGTATAACCACTTGGTGATCTTTGAGGCTTAAAGTTAATAAACTTTGAAAAAGCCTAAAAGACCGTATTCACCCCCCTCTACGGTTCTACAATTGGTATCAGAGCGGAATACTCAAGTTTTTAAGCGTTAAAACCTTCCCGAGAAGTCGTTTTAAGTCAAAAACTTCTTTTCCAAAAATATAAAATCCTAACAAAGATTTTTGGTAAAGTTGAGGGGTTTGAGACCTATGTTAGGTCCAAGGATCTTGACTTGTGGGAGATTATTCAAAATGGCGACTTTGTTTTCATGATACTAGATCCTGAAACCAAGTAGATGGTAAAGAAACCATACTCGGTACTAAAGGATGATGAGAAAATAAGGCTTGTCAAAAACGGTGTAGCCAAGATGTTGATCTACAATGCTCTACCTTGAAGGGAGTTCGAGAGAGTCCATGTGTGCAAGACCGCCAAGGAGATTTGGCATTCACTCATCATCACACATCAAGATAACTCGCAAGTCAAAGATTGCAAGATCGACTTACTCATCCAACAATATGAGAAGTTTTCGATCTTGGATGAAGAAACCATTGACAATGGTTACACACGGTTTAATGCTATTATCATAAGCCTCACGGCTCTAGATCCTAGCTTCTACAATAAGAACCATGTTAGAAAGTTTCTTCGAGCTCTTCCGGTTAAGTGGAGGCCAAAGGTGACGGCGAAGAAGCCAAGAACTTGGCGAAACTTCCTCTTGACGAGCTAATCGGCAACCTCAAAGTGTAAGAAGTGATTTTAGAAAATGACAAGGTCGTTTCTAAAGAAAAGAAGAAAGAGGTTAAGTCACTAGCCCTTAAAGCTAAAGTCACTAGGGAACAAACTAGTGACGATAATGATAAAGAAAGTGATGAAGACGATGAAGAGCTCAACCTTATGGCAAGGAACTTTAGGAAGTTCTTTAGACGAGGAGGTAACCCTAGGCGCAGTAATCGGTTTAGTAACCAAGGTGATAGTGATGGTAGAAAGGTTGGAAGAGATCATGGCTATAATAATAAAGGTGGTGGAAGTTCAAGGCGCGAACGCGAGTGCTATAATTGTGGAGACAAGAATCACTTTATAAGTGAACGTCCAAAGCCCAAGGAAAATAGGGCATTCGTCGGCGGAGCTTGGAGTGATAGTGAAGACGGGGATCATTCGGAAAGGAATGCAACGTGTCTCATGGCGTTTGAAACTCAAGAGGTATCTCCAAACTCTTCTATTTCTAATAAAGATTTAAATATTCGTAATTTGCAAAAAGAGAATGAGGAATTTTCTAAACTATTGAAAAACTTGTTGAGGAGAAACACTCTTTTAATAAAAAGGTTTTTTAACTCGAACAAGAAGTAAATAGACTTTCTCAACACAAAGAGGTGGTTGAACATTGCACAAGTTGTGAAAACTTGGACATGAGGTTAACTCTTTGAATGATAAAGTATCCAAACTTCAAAAGGAGTCTAAGTTTTTCCAAATTTAAGAAAAGTAGCAATGATTTTGGATGATATGTTAAGTCAACAAAAATCGTCCCAAGATAAGGAAGGTCTTGGATTTTTGAAAAATGAGGAAACAACTTCCGAGAGTCTAACCAAACCTATTGTATTTGTAATATCAAGCAAAACGAAACTCCTAAAATTTCAGAGCCTGACGCGCTAGATGACACGTCGACGCGCCGGCAATGCGCCAGGACTCTGAGGAAAAGAGGAGTTTCGTCAAAACGTTTTGTTAAACAAATTGTTCTTCAAACTCCTTTTGCAAATACTCGAGGTACTCAAGCACCCATTACAAGAAGTGAAACCCCAAAACAATTTTACAACCCGGTTTCATGTAATGGACTTGGATACACACAAGCCCGAGTCGACCATAGACCTATCTTTTTTTTTGGGTAAAAGGGTTAATTCACCCCGGTAAATTGCATTACACCAAAAAACATTGAAGTACAACGGATGAGAGTGACATCCCTCATCTCAGTCCCTTAGGACACTTACAGACACACTTACAGACTCTAATATAAGAATGACAACCATTCTTATAACTTACCAAACACCAAAAGAAACGTTGAGGTACAATGGATATGGGTGAAATCCCATATCTAAGCCCGTTACATAGGCGAAAATGCATACATAACAAGACACTACCACTTCTTAAACAGAAGACAATAACACTACCAAGTAGAAGAATCATTGAATCTTCAAATCGTCAAAGTAGTTCAATCATCCAGCTTCAACCCATTGCATCTTTATTAGTAGCAATTCGAGTTTGAAGTATAAACATGGTCTAATCGACCCAACCTCCAGCATATACGAACTTGAACCAATCTTCGAAAACAATCCGAGTGAATCCCAAGAAGACAACCAACGATCAAGTCATATGCAACAATGATAATGGAACATGACCTATCTTACCTACACCAAATATGAAACCTTCATATAATCAAAGTCATTCTTTTCAAAACAATCGATCATCATCAAGAAGAAATTTTTACAACCACCAAAGGTCTTTACATCATCAATATAACTCATACCAAATGAGAGACAACTCCTACCCAAATCAAAGATTTTTTAGACCACACAACCATCAAAACTTTGGACCAAGCTTTCAAAACCAAAGTAACCTTTCAAACAACCCATGGTCTATGTTTTCAAGCTATGGTCTTGAGACATTAAATGTCTTGCTTCATGACCCAAGGATGTTCAACTTGGGAGTGTTTTATGCTAACAACAATGGACCCAACAACCATTGGGGACCAAGTTTTTAAGTTGTATGTTTGTTAGGTATAAGCTTGAATCGGTCTATTAGATAATCGAAAGGGTTGATTTAAGCATATAATCGATAGTAGAAGATTGGTTACTCCATACAAGGGGTATGATGGTGTACATTTGTGATCCTTGAGGAAAGGCCATCGGTAGACAAAGCATCAATGGTGAATTTTTATCTCGCGGTCGTGAAACAAAAACCATCCATTAAAATCGAGCTAAGTTTTTCTTTTATGCCTACGAATCCTTAAGTGCTTTACATGATTTGTTGTGAAAAATGCTATGTGAACTTGGTGATGCTAGGTACCTCATTTTTGTCACAACTTGATATTTAGGAAAACTTAGAAACTTAAAGGCGATTAACATAAAATGAGACTAAACTTGCATGCTATATGTTTAGGGAATATTTTTATGTATTTACAATTTTCATAACTTGAATACATGCTCATCTTAAAGTGTGACATACTTAATTGATCGAAAACATGTCTAGGAATTTAAATGTTAAAGTTAACCCATGAGATCTCATATCACATGTAGGGTTAAAAAAATGCGTAGACATGATTACTATTGAATATTGTCCACACATGATTGTTTATCGAAAATTTAAATAGTAGATTAATTCAAATTTAAACAATCCTTCTAGATGTATATGCATAAAACTTACATATAGAGTGTTTGTGAATTTGATTAATATGCATACATGAATATATTTGTTAGATTAAGTAATTGTAGGTTTCACATTGATACATAATATCGTGTGTAATTTGCTTAATTACTTAATACGTATATGTGAGACCTTAAAGGGAAATCTTTAAAACATATACAAATAAGTTATATGCATGATTATATGCTTACTTTTCGTAGTGATTAAATGACGGTATGAAAGTCGTGTTTGCATGAGAATATGTTTTGATGCTATTTGCTTATATGTCCACTTACAATGATGATAGTTGATTTCGTGCATATTGCTAACATGTTAATTACTTGCATATTTGTTAAAGATAGTATATCATGTGTTCACAACCTTAAATTATTATATTTAATTTGTCACTTTGTGCACATTCACATACTACTTAGACAAACAAGGTCTTGCAAGCAATAGGATCATTAACACCATTTCGACCAATAGAGTCTTAGAGTTACTTCATATCAATTTGTTTGGTTCATCACATACAATTGATGACTATTCAAAATATATATGGACACGATTTCTAGGTACTAAAGAAGATGCCCTAGATAAGTTTAGGATCTTAGGAAGAAGATTAGAAAAACCTACTTAAGCTTTGATTCATGCTAATCATGGGAGTAGATTTGAACATAGGGTGCAATTTGGAAATTTTGTGAACAACATGGAATCTCACACAACTTCTCGGACATTAGTCCTCCTCAAATCAATGAGGTTGTTCAAAGGAAGGACAAGAAGTTACAAGAGATGTATCGTGTATTTAGCCGAGCAATCCATTTTCACAAAAGTTTTTGGTGTCATGCCTTAGAAACCACATGTTACACTTTACCCAAGGAAAATACTTAACCAAAATGTCCTATGAAATCCTTAGAAGTAGGAAACCATCACTAGAGTACCTTAAGAAATTTATGGGTAAATGTTTCATACTTAAGACAAAGGATTATATCGCAAAGCTCAAGCCAATGTCTTACAAAAGTCTGTTTTTAGGATACTCTCAAAACTAGTAAGGCATACATGGTGCTTAATAAGGAAACAATGAGAGTTGAGGAATCTCTCAACGCGACCTTTTATGAGAATTTACCAGAGACAAAATCATCATCCGTGGAGATTGATGATGTCATGGATGAACAAGTAGTTCAAGACCATGATGGGCTTCCTTCACTAGAGGTCCATGTCATAGAAGAAGGAACTTCTAGGACAATTAAGAAAGCTAAGGGAAATCCAATAAAACAAGTAGTAGGAGATATGAATGACGAACCCTTAGGTCCCAAGTTAGGAATNAAATGTATGATATAAAAAATTATAGACTAAATTCGTGATACACCACAAACCACAGGGACCTAACATGTCAATGTTTGAAAATTGAAATGCTAACAACAGGTTGCCCACCGTGAGAGTGACCTGAGTGTACTGTTTTAAAAGGTTGTTGTGTGTTCACTGGTAGAGGTGTTTTTGTTGTAGCAATGAGTGCAAGAGGATCATGATTCTTAGCCAACTTTTCCTTCCTAACTTCATTTGCCTCAGCTTGGTTTTGCTTCAAGAAGTCATAGATTTGATCATAATCCACCTGATGAAGATTCTTTGTTTGGTTGACAATTGTGACAAATCGACCCCATTCTTCTGGTAGATTGTTGATGAACTTAATGTTTGTCACAATTTGTCGTGGTTCCAACTTGTTTCTGATTAGCTCATTCATCAAGGTACAGAACCTGGTGTAGTATGATTCAATATGTTCACCTGCTGTGGACGTGAAGTTCTCCCATTCTGTTAGAAGCTTGTTCTCAACATCTTGTTGTCCAATTTCTGTTCCATGACAAAGTCTTCTAACTCGTTCCCACATAGCATAAGCGGTTTCACAACTGTCGACTGCAGCAAAGATCTCACGAGGTAATCCAAGTTGAATAAGATGCATTGCCATGTCATCTGCTGCAATCTGCTTCCAGTCTTCAGCTGTGTAATCTTCTTCTTTTTGGAGACGATAGAATGGTTGAGTAGGAGGTGTTCCTTCTGGATTTCCCGGATCAAGGATTTCTTTTGGCTGAAATGGACCATTTTCAATGGATTTGATCATGAGCTTGCCATCGGTTTTGGTTTTGATGTAACGAAGCATACGGCTTGTCCATGGAAGATAACCACCTTTTTCAAGCATAGGAGGACGGTTCTCAGCACCGGCAGCATGAATATCTTGTTGAGATGCCATTATGATTTGATTCAAAGTGACGTGTCGTGAAAAGTTGTTGTTGGATCTTTAGGATGAACTTAGGTTGTTGTTGTAGATTAGGTTTGATGAAACTTTAAAGGCGTATACGGTAGTTCTTAGTGAGTTTGAATTTTCCCTCCAAAAATCTAATTTGAAAATTTTCTTACCCAAAATTGAAAAACACTATGGAATGCAATTCTAAGGTTGCACGAAAAATTTGAGTTTTAAAAATTTTGACGCCAAATTTTACCGAAAAAGGCCTAAAAATGTGAACTTTTGGTCAAAATTTTCAACGTTATACCAAAATTTAAATCTCGCGTAAAAATTAAACGTTTAATCTCCTGTAGAAAATAATTTTTTTTTTTGCTTACTCGCTAGATTTATAACACCTCACTCGCTAAACTTGAGACCGATACTCGCAATATTTGAATACCTTACTCACAAGTTAATACACCAAACTCGCAAGAATATTTGCTTCAAACTCGCTGGTCTTTTGAGGCTCAAACTCGCTAGTCATCAAAGTCTTACTCGCAAGAAACAAAGTGTGATACTCGCAAAGATTGAGTCCTTACTCGCAACTTTTATCTTCTTACTCGCTAAACTGATGTGATACTCGCAAACTAGGATTAAACGAAGCAGATTTTTGGCTAATACTCGCTAATATAAAACCTTACTCGCAAGGATAAGGTATGTAGAGGCTTACTCGCCAAAAAAATACGATACTCGCTAATATGAATAACGTTACTCGCTAAAATCAAAATTCAATACTCGCTAGAAAACGTCCAATACTCGCAAGCTTATCACCATACTCGCTAACTTTGTTCTCCTTACTCGCAATAAAAAACCCAATACTCGCTAAATGGCTAGCAATACTCGCAAGAACTTACCCAAAAATTCATACTCGCAGAACCCTAATTTTTGATACTCGCAAAAATCACAAACGACTCTAATACTCGCGAAACCCTAAATATGAACTTTTGTAAAACCAAATAACGAAGTAAAGAACGTTTTTTTATCAAAATAACGAGCACCAAACGAGTAAAGATGAATCTAAAGTACCTAAACCTTCACGTTTTACACAAACCAAACAAACCAAACGAGCCTAACGAACCAAACAAATACCAAAACAAACCAAAACTAATCTAAAACAACCTATATTTTTCCCTTGGCGAATGATACCACTTGTAGGACCCTGTATACAACCTAAATCACGACCATATTCACCAAATCTTAGAGAGAGAAAGAGAGATGTAGAGAGAGAGAGATGGGAGGATCACTATGCGTAAAATAAAAGCTATGTGTATTCCACAATGATCAACCAACCTCAAAGTGAGGTTATACAATTCCTTATATAGGTGTGAAGTCTAGGGCTTTTGATCTTATNATTTTTCCCTTGGCGAATGATACCACTTGTAGGACCCTGTATACAACCTAAATCACGACCATATTCACCAAATCTTAGAGAGAGAAAGAGAGATGTAGAGAGAGAGAGATGGGAGGATCACTATGCGTAAAATAAAAGCTATGTGTATTCCACAATGATCAACCAACCTCAAAGTGAGGTTATACAATTCCTTATATAGGTGTGAAGTCTAGGGCTTTTGATCTTATACATATTTGGCCCTTAGACTTTCTAGTAATAGATAAATGAACATATAACTTCCTAAAACGCTTTCTAACGCAACCTATTACACGATTCAAGAATATAATGACCGACACTTCATAATATAAAAATACAATGCTAACAATCTCCAATGTTTTAATGATGACAAATAAACCTTCAAAACATATAAAATAACAAACGTTAGCCAAAATTCTCCCTACTCTAGATCTGCTCCTGGCGCGCTGCCCGCGCGTTGACGCGCCGGAGTCGCGCCAGGCTTTTGTCTAGATCGGGACGAATTTTGAAACTCGGCTTTCCCCTTACCCGACAAATGTGGATCTTTCAATTCAGGTATGAATATGTTATATGCTTCATTAGGAATACTCGAAACGGGTTTTAGACTTAGAGGGATTTAAAATCACGACCTCTCATTTTTAACAAAATNTCGGGACGAATTTTGAAACTCGGCTTTCCCCTTACCCGACAAATGTGGATCTTTCAATTCAGGTATGAATATGTTATATGCTTCATTAGGAATACTCGAAACGGGTTTTAGACTTAGAGGGATTTAAAATCACGACCTCTCATTTTTAACAAAATGCCAACTCAAGCTGTTTATCAAAACGCCTCTAGCCAAGGCTTTTCTAAACTTAGGGAGCTTATTTATTTTACGTAACATCAAGTGAAAGCATTCATATGCTCATAACCCGTGCTTACGTCTTCTCTAATCACGTAACGGCTTTACTCCCTTATTGGTTAAACTAAGTCAAAGGTCACTTTGCATAAACGCATCCTTTCTTGCATGGGTTATGCTTTACATCAAGGCAAAGCACTTGGCTTGTTTATACCAAGGTCTTAGTTGAGTACGTCGAGTCGTGGAAAGTCACGAGTTATGAAATTATGGATTCTCGACGTTGTGTTACTTGGATTTATAAGTAACCTATGATTTTCTTAACTTATAATCTTAATTGTCTAAATATTTTCTTAATGACGATTAGATTATTTACTAATCTTTCCTAATCTTTTCTTAATCACATTTTCACAAAAGTCAAACCACCAAATCTCCCACAATCCTTCCCAAAAATCCTTTCCCAGCAACCTCTAAATATTCCCTTACACACCTTACACAAAAGTGTACTTTGTCTCCTCACAAACTCCCACACAATATTCCCTCTTACAATATTCTCTTCACTTTACCAATTTCCCATACACCTTTTCTTATACACACACATATACACACATGTACTCACATACACACACCTTTACATTCAAAATACACATACTTCACTCACATACCTCTCTTCACACACACAAGGCTCCCCATAACTTCAATCTTACATATTCCTTACAACCTTACACACATCACTTCCCCAACAACTTTATTTTCAAATTTACACACACTACTCACAACTATCCCACTCTCTACACACACAAGGCTCCCCATCACATCCACACTTACATATTCCCTTACACACATCTCTTCACTCTTACACAATCCAACTCATCTCTTATATTCCTTACACACTCTTCATCTCAACCATTCATTTTCTTACAACACATCTCAACCATTCATTTCTCCTTCCTCCCCAAGAAATGGAATATCCTCTCTTAACCCAACCATGGTTCACTTCTAACCCAACTATGGTTAGTTCTCTACACACACATTCTCACTCAACCATGGTTAACCCTCAACCACACCAAGGATGGAATATTCCCTTAGATATACCCTTTAACCTAACCATGGTTTACTCTCTACACACTTCTAACCTAACCATGGTGATAACATCAAATTTACCCATGATTTAAGCGTTAATTTCCCTTTGAATTGCTCATCTTTTCTATTCATATAAAGAATATATACTCTTATTTCTTCCTATTTTGGTTTCAGAGGAAAGATGAGTAAAAGTACGTTATTGATGATTTATTGGCTTAAGAATGGGAATTACGCTTAAAGTTACTATGAAGACATAAACACTGCGGTCTAGTTAAGTGATGAAACTACACCGTTAGATGATTTATACCCCAAGTGATGAAGACTACGCCGTAGCAAGCAAATGAGCTACGGCGTAACATAGTAAACTAACAAGTCATTGAGTTACGGCGTAGGAAAGATTTTACGAAGACTACTACGTAGCATTCCAACAAGCTATGCCGTAGAGATGATTAACAAAGGTTACGGCGTAGTCCTACCAAATGACTACGCCGTAGCGATGACGAGCACTATAAATACCAAAAGAAATTCGTCTATTCGATTTCAAGTTCCTTTCCCCCAAACCTTCACTAGAGTTTGGGGAGAATGACCCAGAAAAAGAATGAAGACCACGAAGGCTAGAGAGATGGTGTATAATTAGACTAGGAGCATCCTAGTCTAATACATGTTCGAATTCTATTTTGTTTTACATTCATGAATTCTCTTTATTAAGATTTGGTTTAAGTTTATCATTCATGTTTATCTATGTAGAAGTTTTCTTTGCTTGTTCGTTATCCTTTCGTTTCGGTAGTGTAAAAGCTTGGTAGTATCTACTAGTCTAGGTGAATTAACCCTAGGACCCTAGACGAGTAGGTTGTGGGGATTGGTAAGAATTGGCCATATACTACCTTTCCTTATGTGCGAATTAACCCTAGGACCACCTACCAACCGGGTATGCTTAAGGAGCTAGAGGGAATCTAAGATCTGACCATGCCGGGTTCCACTAGAACAAGTCTATTAAACATGGCACTTAATGACTCTTGCATCTTGGCCCGATGAACTCTCGGCTTTACAATAGTCGAGAATAGGACAATGTGCAAGATAGGGCTGACGATCTGACCAATTGACTCTTGTCGACTTGCATCCACTACATAGAACACTAGAATATGAATATGCTTTGCCTTAATATATTAGTAACCTATCTTAAGCCCTAGTATCTTTATTTCCTCTTTTGTTTGTTTACGTCTTGGTTACTATTTACTTTATTCAACTAATACCCCTTTTTTAGTACTTATCTTAGTTCGCCAGAACAATAGCTCTTGGGACGACACTCGGATTTATCTTAAGGCATACTACACTTGACCGGGTATACTGCACGTTAGTATGTGTTAATCCTTATAACTCCAAGTTTATAAATGTAAAACAGGATAAATAAAACGCATCACATGGTTACTTCTTAACCCAACCTCTCTCACTCTTCCCTATAGAGGAATATCCCATGGCATATTCTCTTCTCTCTTTTATGCCATGTGAGGAATACCCATTCTACCCCTACCCAATTATCTCTTCTTTCTTTCTATCTTTGATAATTGGTTTTCTAATAAACACTTCACAAAACATTTTTCCAAATTGGCTATTTGAGTTGGTAAACCTTAGATTGATTAATGTTAAGGTTTAGTGTGTGAAGTACAATTGGGGGTTTAGCAAGGGTAGGTATTTACAAGACCAACACCCAACACTTGGGAAAATTCTACAGTGACTCTGGCGCGTCACCCACGCGTTGACGCGTGGGCAACGCGCCGGTCTCGGTAAAATATTCCCAAGTTTGGGTCTTGGCCTAAAAATACCCCCTTGGCTCTTGTATTCCTCACCCCTTGCTATTATTCTTTCTCTCTACATTCTTTCTCTCTTATCTCTCTATTCTATCTTGTGTTCTTAGTTAAACACACTAACATCTTTGAAAGAACACATCTCCTTGCAAGGGAAGAATCACAAGAACCTAATCCACTTTTGTGATTGTGTCGAGGGTCTTCTTCTCTATACCCTTTCTATTAGAATCGAGTCACTAGGTTAGCTTAGGGCTTGATTCAAAGAAACAACATTCTATAATTCTATTTGGTTGTAAGGGAAGTCTTGTGTCTTGGTGACCAAGCCTATATCATTGGGGATCTAGTTGGGGTTTGATACTTCCGGTAGGAAGTCTTAGTAGTCTTAGTGGTAAGTCAAATCACGAGATTCTTTTGGGTGGTTTCCAAGGGCGGAATACCATTGGGGAGTAGCTCTTCTTAGTGAGCACCGATCTTAGTGCATATCGGTGGAGTGAAGTTGTAACGGTTTGTAATCCACCGAAAGGATTATACTAGAGTAATAGTATCAGTGTCGTGGATTCGCAACTGGACGTACGGATGGTATAAACCACCCATCCCGAACCAGTATATATCGTGGTGTCTCTTTACATGCTTTATATACTTTGTTTGTGTTTGTGGTTGTGATTATTGTTGTATAACCACTTGGTGATCTTTGAGGCTTAAAGTTAATAAACTTTGAAAAAGCCTTAAAGACCGTATTCACCCCCCCCCCTCTACGGTTCTACAGTTACTACAGTAACCGTACTTTGGATACTACAATAACCATGCCTTTTTTTGGTTACGCGGTAACCTTAAACTTTGGTTACGCAGTAACTTAGGTTACACCGTAACCTTAAACGTTATTTACGCAGTAACCTTTTCGAACCCTATAAATAGAGGCCAAATTCTGCAATATGGGGCATCTCTTTTCCTCCCTTTTTAAGCGATGCCGTTATTTAGCATAGGTTACCCACGAACTCTGTTGATCAAAAGATGGAATAGGAATCTATGTGACATAGGCTAGACAAATTGACCATAGGAGTCTCGTAACATTTACCCCCACTTGAAGCGGTAGAAGGCATTAATAGGAAGGCTTAATTATGGCATAATAAGATTAGTAACTAAGCTAGCACATTTCTCTCTACTGATTGTTTATAACTTTAATATTGCTTTCATTTCATTTCATTAGTTTAATATTAATCTATTCAAAACCCCCTTTATAATCAGCGACATTAGACTTAAATTAGGATCCGCACTCATAGCTCTTGGGACGACCTCGGCTTTACCAATTACTACACTACACACGACCGGGTACACTACCCATTAGTGCATAGGTAGTCCATAGGTAGACGAGTAATTATAAATATTAAAACCTGGTTTAATCCAGCATCACTAATCATCTTGATGCAAGTAAGATGAGTGCTTTGCATCAAGATAAATCAACATCCCATAAATGAGAAAGTTGTATTTACACAAAGTGACATCAGCTTAAATGACCAATAATGGAGTAAACCTGTTACATGATTAGTAAAGATAAACATAAGGATTATGATCACTTGAATAATTTCCTTTGAAGTTCTAGTGAAAGTATAAACCTCCTAGGTTTGAGGAAATTTTTTTTGCCTTGGCTGGAGGCTTTCTAAAAATGTTTATGAGTTGGCTTTTTATAAAAACTGGGAGGACTTGTTTTAGGCATCTCTGTGAGTTTAAATCTTAAAAGTAATATCTCAAATATCATGTACAAACATGTATTGAAAGAAACACCTTAGTCAAGTAAGAGGATAGCTGATGCGATGATTGTAACCCTCGCAAGGAAGTTTTACAATCCTATAGGCAGTGTACCTAACTGTTTTCTGGGGGATTGATCGTTCTCTAGGGGAATAGTGTCGTTAGGTCAAGATGTATGACGAATTAGGTCTAGAAGTGAGGGATGATTCTTTTTGTATTTCTATATTTTTTAGAAAGCAAGTAAAAATCTCGGTTTTGAAAGAGTGGGCGGAATTAGTTGCTAGTCAACTAACCCAAAACTAATAATTATAAAACTAATTAAAAAGAAAATTAAATTGGTGACTTCTTATGATAGGGAAAAGCGTGTTTACTTAGATTTAATTACTCCTTAGTTATCTCCTTTTGATTTGTCGAATTGTCACATCCTTGTTTTAATTGAAGCGTTGTATTCGTTAATATTGGTCGTGGGGAGGTGCCGAAGTCCCCAACTCTATGAATCTTAGTCTCCCCTAAAAACCTTAAAGTCTATTAAGTTCTCTAGGATCTACAAGCCGTAATTCATGCAATCGAGAAAAACCAATAGTGCACTCTACGGTTGCGTTTCTAAGACGTTCAAGCTAGTTACATATAAGAGGCCAGCCAGTTTTCTTAGCCTAACGCGAGGAAATCAATTAAACAATAGACAACAAATCAATATTCAACAGCTAGGTTTTATTAGATCTAAGCAAACACAAGTGAATCTAAGCTAGCATGTTAAAGAGAAGAGAAGATAAACAAATAATCAAACAACACATAGACATATTGAATGATTAAACGGATAACTTATTTTTAATAAAACATGTTTTTTGGGGGCTGAAGAACCCTTACAAAAGCTGCCCATGTCGTCCACAAAACCCTACTCCAAGATGCTACTCTTTATTATGAAAAACAAAGGAAACTATATATAGGTTTACAACTCTGATGGCGTCAGCTTATAGGTCCTGACGCCGTCAGCTCGCCGCAACTTAGGGTTTCGTCTTGTGCAAGTCGCCATTTTAACGGCATCACTTTGTGTCTTATGACGCCGTCCCTTAGTAAATCCTCTGGGCCGTCTCTTGTTAGCTTTACACGTGACTCCTATCTTCAAATTACAACTGATGCCGTCAGGTTGTAGAGTCTTCAGAATTGTCTGAGGCGTCTCTTGTTAATTTTCCACTAGAAATCCATCTTCAGAAACAGGTGACGACGTCACTTGGTAGAGTGTGACGCCGTCAGACTCCCATATCTGACAGTATTTTGTGACTTCGTCGTTTTCTTCACTTTTTTCATCCAAATACGCCCTAAAAGTGCTGATTTCTAGATTTTCTGTCCCAAGTACCTAAAATACAAAAAGAAACGAGTTGAAGCAATATTTGATCATATTAATACGATATTGGGACTAAATGACCCCTTAAAAATGTACCAAATAAATCCTTATCAATAGCCAACTTTGATTAATCGAAAACACAAAATGCACCATGTTGGTGCGCTGGCTATCCGCTGATGCGTCAGCTGGTGTGCAAGTTCCAGCTCTTGAGTGTTTTTGGTTTTTGGCTATCGCTTGTGAATTTAAGTGTCAAGTAATGTATATTTGTCATCATTAAAACATTACCAAGGCTTTGGTCATCATTGCACCAACAACGTGTATTCAAATATAAGAAAAAGATCCTTAATGAGCTTTGGAACTATAAAAATGATTGAAAAACTACATTGAAGGACATAAAATGCAAAAAATGAAAACATCTATGTATTGTCAGTTCTAAGCCCATTTAAAAAAGCTACTAAATCTCCCTTACTGTAACCCCTAATTGCATGAAAATAACACACCTAATGCACTAACAAACTAAAAACCTGCAATAGATGAAATACCAAACAGTTGAAGTAAATTACATAGTTACACCTTCCGAACCACATTCTCAATTTCACATTTTCTAACCCCTAATTGCAAACAAAATATTGTCAAGCAAGTACTTTTATGCCATATGGTTCTCAGCACTCCAAAACCATGTTTACCTACAAAACACAGTTCCATTTCACTCCTTCCAAATTTTAGTACTACCCAAACACAAACACGTATCTAGAAATCTTCCAACAACATATAAACTACAAAATATATCCCATGACAACCAAATAAAACACGACTTGTAGCAGACCATAAAAGCAGCAATCATGATCACATATCAGACTAATCATAAAGATTAAACAAACACAAACACATGTCTACAAATGAAAAAAGGGAATCAAATACCTTACATTAATGAATCAGATGGCAATGGAACCCCGGTATCGATTCCTCAAACACAGAAACCCTAAACACTCACGACTCTCTCAAATGTAACCCATCAACAACCATTGTGTGTATCAAGAGTGAGAAATTACAGACTCAAAAAATGAAAAGCCGGTTGATTTTGTACATGGTTCTAGCATTGAAATAAAGAAAAACAGATGTACAACATGCAACCCAGCCTATGATTTAAGTGGAAAATGAATAGGCAGTGGAAAACAGGTGTACAACACGCATCAAACCCCAACAATTAAGTGTCAACTAAGTGGAAAACCAACTAATCAATCTTTTTTTAATCTCTCTTAGCCAACGGCTCGGCTCGGCTCGGCGTGTGAACAGTGCCGGCTTGAGTTACGGCTCCATAATGCAACCAAGCCGTCCTCCTCTCTGCATCCAACCTCCCACCCGACAGCTTCGCAACAGTACTGGCTCCAAGTTCAACTTCAATAAATGTTATATAGTATAATAAAAGCTTTCCTGATATTAATATTCCCATCGCAACGCATGAGCAAAAAAATCCTTCTTTCACATCATATAACATTTTTCAAAAAACCTATATGTCTATTTATATAATAATACCGTACATATGAGGTAAACGTAGGTTCCTCGAATTTTGAAGGTGTTGAGCGATCGCTCACTCGCCTACCCTTAAGGGCGACACTGACTAAAATATTCATACCCATCTCTGTTCCATTTCTTTCAAAACCAATTCATATTATAATTTTATAAGAGAAAATTTTACCTAATAATGACAAAGTTTCAAGATTGTTCCAATTAAGTCACTGAAACTTCAAGTTAATCACTATCAAGTTTCAATATCGTTCCAATGTTGTGAAAATGTTAAAAAAACGACCATGTTTGATATCCATATGCCATTATTTGGTTGTACCTTAAGTATAAACACCCACCACTGGTTATAACTAATCCCAACCAACTTACTGTAAAATCAACTTATGCACACGTGAAATATGTCATAAGTAATAACTAAATTTGAGAATTAGTCACTTAAATATAAAAAATTCACAGCGATGGAACATTTAATAAAATTTTAAATGATCTTTATTAAAAAAAATAAAAATAAAATTAGAGTGTCCAATTTGAAACAAAACTCAAACTTATTTACCATTTTATGATTTTCACCCTATCTTATGCATGGCCTTTTTGAAAATTTTCTCAACAGTAAAATAATATTGAAACGTAAGTGATTGTGGTCAACTTAAACGGGTGGTAATTGACAACATACATAACCTGAAAGGGGGTTACAACACAAAACACACATAAAGAAAGACAAAGAAACTGACAAGTGCACACTACAAGTACAGCATAAACAAAACTGCTTTTGTTTTGTACTTTTGTCGTGCCTTTGCTTTACACACACGCTTCCCACATTCTTGCATTCACGCAGGTTATCACCCTTTCTTTTATTTTACGTTATGAATCATCTTCGATCATCCCATATTTTTCTTACTTTCATGTTTGGATTTCAGGTTTATATTTGTTTTGTTTGTGTGAACTAATTGTAAGTTTGTAACTGATCATTTTTATATATATTTTTTTGAAGATTTAAGGTTTATGGTTTGTGAACTTTTATATTGCATTGATGTTTGATCTGATCTAAGAATTATTTTCAGTACTTGAGTGAGCTGTAAACGTAAGGATCGGTGAGGGTTTTTTTTTTTTTTTGAAAGATGATTGTCTATGGTTTGGAACTCGGGGACGGAACCATGGTGGGTCCCGAAAGTTCATGGGCAACCTATGGATTTTTGCACTGTAGTGCTAATTTTGTTACAAAACATAGATTTTTCTAAATGCACCCGGTTCATGTAAATTGTGTTTCTGGTCTTGTTTAGTTTTTCTTAAATATACCTTGTCAATTTTGGTCCAAGTTCCATTCCTGGTTTGGGTCGTTTTGTAATTGGTAAAATTTTATGATTTTATAAAGCCGGTTTAAGCTTAAGACATATTATAAATGACTAAGTAGTACTTATACCAAGACATCTAATAATTACACAGATGTAAATTAACATTTTCCTCATAGAAAAAATTATTTTTTAAACGGCAGTTTTTATCACTACAAAATGATTCAGATGGAAAACAAAGCCATATATTTCAACGAATTAAATGTAAAAAGAAGGTGATGGCTAAAATATCACACGTTGAAAAGTATGTTGATATCTTATGACAAAGACGCTTAATAATTTATGTTGAATGAGATAGAAATTTGTTGGAATTTTGGTGGGTTTGTGTTTTGATCCGATGTGTTGATTATCATTATTGGACTCTGTTGACTTTGTTATGATCGTTTGGACTTTGTTGTCGTGTTACCAGTTGAAAATTACAATAATTAGCCATTCACATTTTTGTACTATCATCTTGTCACTTTTGTTAACTATTGACTAAATCAATAAGATAAGTGATAGAGTGTCAATAAGTTTGAGACACCCAAATATTCTATGCTAAAGTTTACCCGTTGTCATATTGTCCCAAATTGAGCATTTTAATCATTTTGTTACTGTATTAGTTTTAGACTAAGATGATGAAACTGATATAACTGTAGAACAAGAATATAATTTGATAAACCTTTTTGCTCACATATGTAACTGGATCATATACGTTGGCGTTTATTTATCTAATTTTCCTTGAGTTTTTGGTTGTATATGAAAGATGATGACTTTAGACTCCTTTTTCTGATTCATTCTGTATATCTCGGTGTGGATTAATTCTGCTAATAGCTATCTAAGAGGAATCTTTTAGCCCTGATTGCAGAGCTAGATATGGGTACTCTATTCAAAGTGAGCTTGTTCTTGTCGTTCCTGCTGCTTCTTCTCGCACCTACTGCTTATTCAGCTGCTAATGGTAAATTGGTTAGAGTTGGACTAAAGAAGAGGAAAATCAACCAATTGAACCAACTTAGTGGACACGCGGGATCAAAAGAAAGATATGCTGGAAGAAATTCTGGTATCCTTGGTAATATCAGGGACTCAGATAGTGACGCTATAGCTCTAACCAACTACATGGATGCCCAGTATTATGGTGAGATTGGTGTAGGCACTCCACCTCAAAAGTTCACCGTGATTTTTGATACTGGAAGTTCTAATCTTTGGGTGCCTTCAGCAAAATGCTATTTCTCAGTGAGTGTCGTTTTTTCTGGTTTTTTTATTTACAAATAAAACCCTTATTCGCTGTGCATGTGTGTGATGTCTCTTTCTAATCAATGGTTGCAGATGGCTTGCCTATTCCACTCAAAGTATAAGTCTAGCCAATCAAGTACTTATATGAAAAATGGTATGGTTTGTATGAGCTTTAATATCAGCTGTGATGTTTACTGGGCTTCAATTGTTAATATATTTGTGTCTAATTCAGGGAAATCTGCGGCAATTCAGTATGGAACTGGATCGATTTCTGGTTTCTTTAGCCAAGATTCTATCACACTTGGTGATCTTGTTGTTAAAAAGCAGGTAAAGAATAAGGATTCTTGCATATAGATTTAATAAGTGCAATGTTTTCATCGCGTTTCTTCATCTTGACATGTCACTGTCTCCAGGATTTTATCGAGGCAACCAAAGAGCCTGGAGTAACTTTTTTGGCAGCTAAATTTGACGGTATTCTTGGCCTTGGGTTTCAAGAGATATCTGTTGGGGATGCTGTTCCAGTTTGGTAGTTTACCGAACTATGATTTTTTATTTTTATTATTTATTTATTTATTTATTTTTTCTCTCTCTCTCTCTGAAACTATATTTTAGTATTTTATTTTATTTTTGTATTTTTATATTATGTTAGGTACAAAATGGTGGAACAAGGTCTTGTTCAAGAACCTGTATTTTCATTTTGGCTTAATCGCAATGTTGAAGAGAATGAAGGGGGTGAACTTGTGTTTGGTGGGGTTGATGCTAAGCATTTCAAGGGTGATCACACGTATGTCCCTGTAACTCAAAAAGGCTATTGGCAGGCGAGTACTCTTCTATTATATGACCACTGATAGATATAAGTAATAGTTTACTTAATGGTTATGGTTCTCTTTAATCCTGATTTAGCTGTTTTTCTTGTTTTAGTTCGACATGGGTGATGTCCTTATTGGTGATAACACAACTGGTAATTTTCGGCACTCATTTTTATCCTTTTGAGATATTATCAAAAATCTGAGTTTTATAGGTTTTATGAGATCATTATTTCTGTTTCAGGATTTTGCTCCGATGGTTGTGCAGCAATTGCTGACTCTGGAACCTCTTTGTTGGCTGGTCCAACGGTATGTATACACCATATGCTCTTATAAGCTTCTACAAAAGTAATGTTCTATAATGCTAGCTGTGCAACACCCCTTAGCTTAGTGTAAGAATGACTCAATGTTGATGGGTAGGTATTTTACAGTACATAATGTTGGTGTCGTTTGCAAACTTAGTTTTCTGTCTCCGGTCAATAAAAGAGGTTATCGCGTTATCTAAGCCTTCTGTTGGTAATATTTCTAGTAACGTGTGCTAGAGAGGCTACAACCTCTTGAATGTATAGTAGAGTCAAGTAGTTACAACGGACCTTTTTTGACAGTGACTTTGTGCTAATAGACAGACTAGGAAAGTGTGGTTTGGGTTTTATTTATTATGAACTGAGGTGAACGCCTATGCAATTCTGATACTTGTGACCTTCTTGCTTCCAAACAGACATGATTAGCTAGGTTTTCTGCAGGTTTCAAAATGAAAGGTCAGATAGATTAGGTAATGGGTCAAAACAGGTAAAAGGAACGGGTTGTGTTGCGCTAGGTTTTGACCCACCAACACTCTTTGCCCCCCTTTTGAACTTCATGAATAAGTAGTTTACGAGGTTGTAAAAGATTTATCTTTGTTTCAAACTCATATATGTTGTCACTCATCCTCTTACTACTACTCGGCCCTTTTCAACTCTATAGGCTGTTATTACTCAAATCAATCAAGCCATTGGTGCGGCAGGTGTTATGAGCCAACAATGCAAGACACTGGTCGATCATTATGGAAAGACTATTATTGAGTTGCTGTTAACTGAGGTACCTTTACTTAGTTCTGTTATGTTCTTTTTCCTGTTTGTAGAGATGAAAGATGGGCGGGCCTGGATGGTTTGAGTTGACCTTGGGCTTATACGGGTCGAAATGGGCCGGCTGGGTTGAGCTGAAAACTCTTTCTTGCACATTTATTTTTATTTTTAAAAATGGTTTATGCGTAAAGTGATCATCTCAATTTATAAATTAAACACATGCATAATTGGTGCTGCATCTCAATTGCACGAAATTTATATTTGAAAAAAATTAACCATTTTATCTGATGTTTTGTAGACACGGCCTGAAAAAATCTGCTCTCAAATGAATCTATGCACCTTTGATGGATCTCATGATACCGGGTCAGTTACTTGCTTGTATACCGAGTATATTCTAATTTGAAATCATGTTTATTATCATTATAGGAGATAGATAAACAAGAAATAAAAACATCATAGACTGTAAATGGGAAAAAAAGCCGATATTTATCATTCATACACTATATGTACATGTAAAACATAACGTCATATGTTTGTGTGATATATTACCATAAGCTAACAACTTTGTTTTGACAGCATGATCATTGAGAGCGTGGTTGACAAGAACAATGGCAAATCTTCTGGTTTGCGTGATGAGATGTGTCACTATTGTGAGATGGCAGTTGGTTGGATGGAAAACCAGATCAAGAGGAACCAAAGTGAAAAAGAGATAATTCACTATGCTGATCAGGTTAGTAAATTCTTCATAAAAAAAATAAGAAATATAAATTAAAAGGAAATTATGATGGAAACATTTACGTTTCAAATTTCAGCTTTGCGAGAAGTTGCCAAATCCATTGGGAGAATCTGGAGTTGACTGCAACAAACTTTCGTCCATGCCTAATATCGCTTTTACTATTGGTGGTAAAACGTTTGGCCTCTCCCCTCAAGAGGTAATTTATATAATGAACCCGATTATTATATCTTCGTTAATTGAGGGAGATTATTTATAATTTTATCTAATATAATTTTTTATGTTCACCCTCTGATAGTATATCTTGAAAGTTGGTGAGGGAAAAGCAGCACAATGCATCAGTGGATTCACTGCTATGGATGTGGCACCTCCTCGTGGACCTCTTTGGTATATGATCACTTCTACTCATCACATTTTTATTATAGTGGAAATTTTGACTCATTTACTTATGAATTGGTCGATCTTGGGTAGCCTATTATCTGAAATGGGTCAGATTAAAGAGTTGGCAAAACAACGGGTCAAATGGGCCGAAATTTTTAAAAATTGCTCAAAGTCTTTTTTTTAACAAATATAACTTTCGAAAGTGCTTTACTTGTAAAGAGTTGGATTGGTATTGTAATAATATTGTTTTTGTAGTCATTATTTGTGCATTTTATGGAAAATCCTTATAAAATAGTGACGTAATTTTCAAAATTAACTTTGGTAATTATACTTTTTCATGTCGCACATGGAAAATTTAAATGCTTTTAAACGAGCTAATGATAATTATATTGTTAAGTTAGTTACCAAACAAAAGTTTCATTACGATTTCCGAATAGGAGCAAAAGAATACTTTAGTTGCCAAACTAGCCCGTTCATGTAACTTTAACTTTGATCGCCAAACCAGGACATAAAAAAATATAATTACTAATTAGATAATTAGTGGGTTGCTAAANAACCATATGCTCTTATAAGCTTCTACAAAAGTAATGTTCTATAGCGCTATTTGTGCCACACCCCTTAGCTTAGTGTAAGAAGTTACGGATATCTTATTAGAATGACTCGATGTTGATGTTTAGGTATTTTACAGTACATAATGTAGGTGTCGTTTGCAAACTTAGTTTTCTGTCTCCGGTCAATAAAAGAGGTTATCACGTTATCTAAGCCTTCTATTAGTAATATTTCTAGTTACGTGTGCTAGAGAGGCTACAACCTCTTGAATGTATAGTAGAGTCAAGTAGTCAACTGTTGTGGGTTATTACAACGGACCTTTTTTGACAATGACTTTGTGCTAATAGACAGACTAGGAAAGTGTGGTTTGGGTTTTATTTATTATGAACTGAGGTGAACGCCTATGCAACTCTGATACTTGTGACCTTCTTGCTTCCAAACAGACATGATTAGCTAGGTTTTCTGCAGGTTTAAAGGTCAGATAGATTAGGTAATGAGTCAAAACAGGTAAAAGGAACGGGTTGTGTTGCACTAGGTTTTGACCCACCAACACTCTTTGCCCCCCTTTTGAACTTCATGAGTAAGTAGTTTACGATGTTGTAAAAGAATAGTCTTCCAAATTACATAATACTCTAGTGGCATTAGATGCCTGATTATTTAATTAGATTTATCTTTGTTTCAAACTCATATATGTTGTCACTCATCCTCTTGCTACTACTCGGCCCTTTTCAATGCTATAGGCTGTTATTACTCAAATCAATCAAGCCATTGGTGCTGCGGGTGTTATGAGCCAACAATGCAAGACATTGGTCGATCATTATGGGAAGACTATTATTGAGAAGCTGTTAACTGAGGTACCTTTACAGCTTTACTTAGTTCTGTTATGTTCTTTTTCCTGTTTGTAGAGGTGAAAGATGGGCGGGCCTGGATGGTTTGAGTTGACCTTGGGCTTATACCGGTCGAAATGGGCCAGCTGGGTTGAGCTGAAAACTCTTTCTTGCGCATTTTTTCTATGTTTATTTTTAAAATTATTTATGCGTAAAGTGATCATCTAAATTTATAAATTAAACACATGCATAATTGGTGCTGCATCTCAATTGCACAAAATTTATTTTCGAAAAAATTAACCATTTTATCTGATCTTTTGTAGATACGGCCTGAAAAAATCTGCTCTCAAATGAATCTATGCACCTTCGATGGATCTCATGATACCGGGTCAGTTACTTGCTTGTATACTGAGTATATTCTAATTGAAATCATGTTTATGTTACGTTAATGTTCGTTATCATTATAGGAAAAAAAAAGCCAATATTTATCATTCATACACTATATGTACATGTACATCATAACGTAATATGTTTGCGTGATATATTACCATAAGCTAACAACTTTGTTTTGACAGCATGATCATTGAGAGCGTGGTTGACAAGAACAATGGCAAATCTTCTGGTTTGCGTGATGAGATGTGTAACTATTGTGAGATGGCAGTTGGTTGGATGGAAAACCAGATCAAGAGGAACCAAAGTGAAAAAGATATAATTCACTATGCTGATCAGGTTAGTGAATTCTTTATAAACAAATAAGAATTATAATTTTTTTTTAAAATAATACTAATAATAATAATGGAAACATTTACGTTCAAAATTTCAGCTCTGCGAGAAGTTGCCAAGTCCAATGGGAGAATCTGGAGTTGACTGCAACAAACTTTCGTCCATGCCTAATATCGCTTTTACTATTGGTGGTAAAACGTTTGGCCTCTCCCCTCAAGAGGTATTTATATAATGAACCCGATTATTATATCTTCGTTAATTGAGGGCAATTATTTATAATTTTATCTAATACTCCTATAATTTTTTATGTTCACCCTCCGATAGTATATCTTGAAAGTTGGTGAGGGAAAAGCAGCACAATGCATCAGTGGATTCACTGCTATGGATGTGGCACCTCCTCGTGGACCTCTTTGGTATGATCAGTTTACTCATCACTTTCTTATTATAGTGGAAATTTTGACTCATTTACTTATGAATTGGTCGATCTTGGGTTGCCTATTATCTGAAATGGGTCAGATTAAAGAGTTGGCAAAACAATGGGTCAAATGGGCCGAAATTTTTAAAAATTGCTCAGTCTATTTAACGCATACAACGTTTGAAAGTGTTTTACTTATATTCGTTTGGTATTGCAATAATATTGTTTTTGTAGTCATTATTTGTGCATTTTATGGAAAATCCTATAAAATAGTGGCGTAATTTTCAAAATTAACTTTAGTAATTATACTTTTTCGTGTAGCACATGGAAAATTTAAAGGCTTTTAAACGAGCTATTGATGATTATATTGTTAAGTCAGTTACAAAACAAAAGTTTCAGTACGATTTACGAATAGGAGCAAAAGAATAATTTATTTGCCAAACTAGCCCGTTCATATAACTTTAACTTTGATCACCAAACTAGGACATAAAGAAAATATAATTACTAATTAGATAATTAGTGGGTTGCTGAATTATGTAATTTGTTTCATTATTTGTTTATAAAATTGATTTTCAAAAATGGTTCAACCCATCCCGACCCGTATTAAATGACTAGTTTTAACCCATTACCCAATTCTTGCGCAAAGCATCACTCTTGCCAACTCTACGTTCCACAGAACTTTACCACTCTAATGGAATTTTCGAGGTTTTAACACCTAGAAATAATATGTGAATTCTGGTGCAGGATCCTGGGTGACATTTTCATGGGTAAATACCATACGGTATTCGACTATGGTAACTCACGAGTTGGATTTGCAGAAGCAGCTTAAGGACGTTCAATATCTGTTTCATCGATCATGAGCCTACTTGTCATCTGTAAATGCTGCAACAAATATATCTAAAAAATATAACCATGAAGTATGTTGGCATATATATATAACTCTGGCTGATATGCTTGAAGTAACTTTACTATCCTTTACTCTTTTATTGTCACTTGGCGAGACTTAATGGAAACTTTACACGATGCATGGTCTAAACTGGACTAGATCCTGATTTTCTTAATGGAAAATTTGAAGTTCAAATCCTGTAACATACAACTCCCTAGCCTACATCCACCCTCCTTAGCCGTATAGTCTAGATTCGTGGGGTGCTAGTGATTGACCAGGCTCAATGACTCTTGCGGGATGGTTTAATTTACCTAGTTCGGGGTTTGGTTGCTAGGTCAGGAATTTTGTAGTGTAACTTTTGCATGATTTGGTTTTTTTACTCTCTTTTTTTTTAAACTCATAAAACATCAAGTACCAAATAAGGAACTATTATATGACTTACTAGCATCTTTTAAGGGCACGTCAATTAAAAAGCTAAAACTAGAAATAGATTGGGTGAGCATTTTAATAAGAATGTGGACATCTTATTAAAAATTGTGACAGTGCATTTACTTGAAAATTTTGAAGTGATGCTTGACTTGATAAGATGATAAAGTGGGCATATGTATGCGGTATGGGGTATTGTATTTCTTAATGTACATAGCATGAATCATGAAAGATGTCCTGATTCTAGAAAAATATGCCACGATGAATCGTGAAACAACAGTCGAAAATGAGAAGAAAGAAAAGAGTTACATTACTGTACTCGAACCCAACCAAAGTCTACCATAGTACCTCATATCAGCTAGAGCTAACTTACATTACTGTACTCCCACCATGTTTTCTTTGTCTTAGATTTTAGAACTACATACATACTAAGAAACCAAATACGTTCGATCATAATCCACTTTTAAAGCTCGAAAAAAAAAAGCCCTTTGTAAAGAAATATACTTTTTTCTAAATAGCTTACAAACTAATACTCTCTTCATCTCAAAATAATTGTCCACCTTTCCATTTTGGGATGACTCAAAATAATTGTCCACTATCAATTTTAACCAATCAAAAAAGAGTTTCATGAGTAGGGATGATATTTAATTGGTTAAGAAATGTAGTGATCTCACCTTTTTAAAATTGTGTGTTTCGTGTCTGAGAACAATAATTTTAATACGAAGGAAGTAAATCTTTTTGAAAGATCAACNATAAAACATCAAGTACCAAATAAGGAACTATTATATGACTTACTAGCATCTTTTAAGGGCACGTCAATTAAAATGCTAAAACTAGAAATAGATTGGGTGAGCATTTTAATAAGAATGTGGACATCTTATTAAAAATTGTGACAGTGCATTTACTTGAAAATTTTGAAGTGATAAAGTGGGCATATGTGGTATGGGGTATTGTATTTCTTAAAGTACATAGCATGAAGCCATGAATCATGAAATATGAGTATTAACTAACCTGTATATCCAAACAACAAACAAAACCAAGAGCTCCTAAGCCTGAATTACGCCGCATATGAATGATTTCCTGATTCTAGAAAAATATGCCCCGATGAATCGCGAAACAACAGTCGAAAATGGGAAGAAAGAAACAAGTTACATTACTGTACTCGAAACCAAATATGTTCATAATCCACTTTTAAAGCTCTGATAACCTTATTTAAGAAAAAAAACTTTCTTCTAAATAGCTTACAAACTAATACTCTCTCCGTCTCAAAATTATTGTCCATCTTTTCATTTTGAGATGTCTCAAAATAATTGTCCACTTTCAATTTTAACTAATCAAAAGAGAGTTTCGTGAGTGGAGATGATATTTGTTTGGTTAAGAAATGTAGTGATCTCACCTTTTTAAAATTTTGTGTTTCGTGTCTGAGAACAATAATTTTAATACGAAGGAAGTAAGTTTTTTTGAAAGATCAACAATCCAAAAGCGTCGACACAAATCTTTGATATTTATCGCGCGTGTTCTTCATTATTGTTCCTACAATCCTTTTTCATTATCTGAGTCGCTTTCGTTTCGATTTCTTTTTAACCTACAGCCTTTTGTTATAATTATTGTAACCAATTTGACAACCCATTAGGTCGATTAGCCTATAAAAACCATGCAACACGTTTTTTTTTCCTTTACAAAAATGGTCATCAACACCACACGGTGGTAGGACTTGAAAGGTACGTACCCAAAATATATATTGTATTTGCACCACACGCCACATACATATATAATTACATCATCATGACAAATGGCAATTTTGGCCATGTTTGATTTTTGATTTAGAAAAACGTGGCTATAATGAACATTTATGCATGGTCCCATCTCACTCACCCAAACTTACCAACACTACGTGTCTATTTGCTTTATCATATATTTCCCATTTCCTTATGTCATTATGACATTGACATTGCACATATATAATTAAACTTTTGTTTTTAACCCAATAAGCATCAACTAATATTTTTACTATATAGATTAGCTAGTGTGGATGATCAATTAGATAGAAGAGGTTGAGCCGACGAAAATGTTATAGAGCAAGTAAGTTATATTATATTTAACTTTTGACTCGCTTATGATTTTATTTTCATCTTGATAGTGGTTGTTTCTTTTTACAAATATCTTTTATAGTCTTTTGTTATGGTCTTATACAATTGTACAATGTAGGTGAGGATTCTTGTTTGCATAACTAATGCAATTAAAGTACATATTAATAGTTACGAAAATTTAATTAGCTTTTCTACAGTAATAAATTTTAGAACACTTATGTGAAGTGTGGAGGATTCCTCACCTAGCATATTAGCATGGTTGATTTGACTTTTTGCTTGTGTTAAAAGTTGGTAGACCCTCTTACTTTAGCTACTCATCCAATTAATGTGTGAACTTTAATATTTCCAATTGTAATTTGTACCATCCCTTAATTCAAAACAACCTCGCCAATTATGAATGTTGTACTCTATATTAAATGTTGTAATCTTTCTTAACTCCATTATTTATAGAATATTGATGGTTTATTTTAAAAAAAAATAAAAATGCTGTCAATTTTATACAAACCAAAATACAACCAACCTCCTCTTTATTCTTTTTTTTTATATACACAACATCACCTATCTTATAACAGATAGAGTGGTTTTACGACTCAAAAGAAAAATAAAATAATAATAATAATAATAATAATAATAATAATAATAATAATAATAATAATAATAATAATAATAATAATAAAGATTACAAACTCAACTATGACCAGAAACCCTAAGTCTGGAAATACATAGAGAATGAGAGAGACGTATACAAAATAATCAGTGTGATATCTTTAAGGTTAAGTAAGTAAGTCCTTTGAACATCCGTATTGCTTTTCCAAAAGCTTTTTACTGTTTTGTAAAGTCTTTGAAATACTTTTCGCCGAGCTTCCCCCATCCACATGTATTATGCTGGCTTTGTACGAAACTATAATTTTTGTGATTTGGGTCACATGATGGAATGAAGGAATCTCATGGAATGCTTCTTGATGGGACCCGTTGCCAGTCTTCCATTACCTCATTGCTTCCTTTGTTGTCTGATTGCCAGGATTGGATCATGTGAATGTGGGCTATTGCTACCTCATGAATGTTATTGACCGCTTGCTTTTCAGCATGGGTTAAGTGTCATTTCCCAAATGGAGTTTGGGCTGGTGATAGGTGGATAAATAGGGATACCCTAGGAGGGTGGACCAAATAGTGGTAATAGGATGTTTTGTCGGGTTTAGTTCAAGGTTATGCTACGATTTGAGTTAATGTTATGTGGCTGTTTGTTCTAGATATTGGATCTATGGGCATATGTATAGGAGTGTAAGAAGATGATCGTATGTTTACCTGAGTGTTCTTCGTCATGGTTGTTGTTAGCATTTGATCCAAGGAAGCTGAAAGAGCTGGCGTTACCTGAATTCATTGATGTCCCTCTAGACATTGTACCATGGCACTCATTACATTGCTTGACCCATCCGTTTGAACATCTACCACCTGAGGTCGGAATCCTACAACTTGAACTGTCTTGTTAACCTGCTGCTTCTACTGAGAACGTGTAAATTCTGGTTGGAAAAGTGTTGTATGCAAACTAACATGGTTGAGTGTTGCACGAACTTCCCCTGATGGTCCTATTGTGAAGTTTAGTGGTGGGAACATTGTTTTCTAGCATTTGTTTATCCTCCTCAGTTTGAGTAAAATCTTTCACCCGGATTAGTCTAAGGTGATTGTTGTTTATTTGCGAAACTAAAGGTTATGAGGTTGTTCACTAGAAATGATGGTTAAAAACTTGTTGAAAAGGGAAAAAAATGCGATTAGATGAGGAAATGAGTAAAATAAGTTACGGTTTGCAACTATTTAGTATCATGTACCCACAGATGGTACCATATTGATGTATGAGATGTAAAACGAGATTAAGATTTGGTTAAGATGGTTATGTTATTCGGTTTCCCATGTTGAACGGTAAGGACCCAAATGTGTGATTAACAATCACGAGCTTGGATAACACTCAGACAAACCATTGTGTGTGTTTGTTTAACTATGTGAACAGTGTGAGAAAATGTAAGAGTTGGACCCCTTTTCTGAGTGTGAGATGCCTTTTTTTTTATAGAAAGGCATTTAAGTTTTAAGGATAAACCTCATGCAGATGATCAACCACTGCAGACAGGCCAGATGTTGATCATCCAACGACTAAACAAGAATGACAGGTGGCAACTACTCCTTGGCTTGTACCAGGTCGTGCCCGTCTCCTCTGTTTTTGCTTGTGTATCTTCCATTGTCATATGTCAGATAATATATCTTAACTATTAGTAACAGTTGTGTTACAGTTATCTCATGCGTGTCTATTGCAACGCCTGAGATGCTTTCACATGCGAGGGATGGTCTGGGAGTTCAACTGGGCATATCAATTGTTAATAATGAGCCTTTGTTAACTATTGGTAATAGGCTTAATTTTGTCGTATAATTAATGATTTTGGGCGTTGATATTGATATGCGATTAACATAAAGATTGCAAAATATCTTTTTTCCACAACATAGATATGTTTGATCGTGTCTCATTAGTGTCTTATATTTTACCATCAAAGAAATGATAAATCTAAGGGTGCGTTTGGTATGCTTTCATGAATCACAATGGGTATGAGTTTGATAGTAGAGGTTGGTCTCTCACCTATGATAGATCAATTCCTTACTCTTTTGTGGTATATGAAATATAGAATAAATCTATCATTTATTCCCATAATAGTGGGCCCCTCATCTTAAACAAACATCATGTATCACTTTTATAGTCATAGTTTGATTCCAATAGTCGGATACCAAACGCACCCTTAAGTTAATAGACACGAGCTCATCTTCAAATATGTTTTCGTTTACTAAAGTTAGTTAATTTCACACAATATGTGTCAACTTTTTGACTGTCTAATTAAAAAGTTTAAAGCTTGTTTAGTTTGGATGGAAAAAGGCATTTTATATCTTGCAAGCTAATTGAACTGTAGCTCTAAATGTAAGATAAAATCATTATTGGAAAAAGAAAAAGAAGGTTGTGTTTGCTTAAAATTGAATTTGAGGATCTTTGGAGTGAAAGGACACGTGCGTGGAGTGTGACTAAAGATACAACAACCAAATAAGAAACCAAATAGTAGTAAAAAAATAAAATTGGAGAAAAAAAATCTCTTAAGTGACACGCATATATTTCTGCCATCAACAAAATATGCTTTACGTCCCTCCAACTATCTTCACGGGATACTTTAAATATATACACTATATTTGCTTCGTGGAATTATAATGTACGCTAATCATCGTATGGTAGGTTTAATCTATCTTTCAATCCTACTCACTACAAACAGTAGCGAAACAAAATTTTAAAAGTTGTAATACGAGGCTGAGACACGAGAGGGGCAGAACGAGTACGCGCCCTTTTAACGAAAAAAATTGTAGTGTAAATTTTTTAAAATATCTCGATGTTTTTGTTATTTACCCTTCTAACTAAGTGATTTGTAGTGTATTTTTTAAAAATTGTCAAAGTTTAACCAATCGACTATAACTTTCTGACGCCACATCTAGTTTCATTGTAACGATTAAGTTTTTATTTTGCTTTTTAATGAACGAACTAAGCACATATTATAAACATAAACTCTTTGGGACACATGCATTTATGAAATTTTCGGACTTTTCAATAGAGATTAACACTAACTAACAAAATTTTCTTTGTAGTTTAGTAACTTCTAGGGATCCTCTAGTTTCACCATTCTACAAAGTAAAATGCAACATTTCATTTGATATGCCTATCAATCTAAATATCTTGAATGTCACTCAAAGAAACAAAAACAAACTCATGTTAATGAAATAATTGATGTTATAACTAATACGGAGTAGTTAAACTTCTTATGTATGACTATGTTAATTGTTAAACAATTTAAAAAATTTTCAATTGAGTGTGGAATGAAACTTATGAATAATTATACTAATTTGGATTTATTTTCTAGCCTTGTAATTCTTAAGGGACCGTTATGTATAGATAGTCTTGATTTAGAAGTTATAACCACCAATCTACTATCCAAATCATTTCACCCACACTTCATTCACAAGTTACACCAAACCAAAACAATCCCTTTTCTAGAAGATGTTGAGTGATGCAATAAAACCATCACACCACAACCTATGTAAAATGAAAAGCCGTTATCATATTTAACGGTTTATGAACTTAATCGCGGTGTTTACAATATGGCCTCACCTTCGAGCAGGGGACCAACAATGTGTGTGGACTAGGGATAGCCTTGATAGTAGTCGTTGAGTTTAATAGCATAGCTCAACACTTGCACGAATTCGTTATGTACAAAAGGTCATAATTGGCACGCTACTAAAACCCCATGTGCGAAAATGTTGATTGTATAGCTAGTTAGTTGCTTCAACGAGCATTAAGCTTGTTTGTTTGTTTCACTTCGAGAGATACGCAACTCGGCTTGGGGTCGAAATAGGTAAAGATATTATGGCACACTTAATTGCAAATGCAAAAAAAATATTTGGAATGAACATACTATTTTTACATGAAACTTAACCCATGACTTGGAAGAGTATGTACCTCAAGACTTTATTTTTGGACAAAAGTATATGTCAAATTACTCAAAGTTTGAGAGGATATTCTACCAAAAAGTGGAATACTTGATACCAACCACTTTAGTGGTTCAACCCATTACCCCCAACCTTCTCCTACCTTACCATAAACCCCCAAAATCTTTGGTTTTCAAAGTCAACAAACACAAATACAAAAGAAGGCATCCAACTCTTTAAGTTTTGGGTTTGGTTTCAAAGTTTCATAATTTACGTATCCTCATTTAATGACCCCACAAGACCACATCATAAAAACCTATTGAAAAGATACCTTATCCCATCTTTTCGTTTCTAATTACACGACCCTTTTCAATCTTTGCGTAGCGTAACAACATTTGTGTGTGAATACAAAAGACTTATTGAGAATTGACATGATACAAGTCTTTACTATTCATTAGACCGCCCAAAAACATTTGTGTGTGAATATAAAAGACTCATTGACAATTGACATATTACAAGTCTTTACAATTCATTAGAGCGAAGCTTGAAGATGAGGCCTTTTCACAAAACGTTTTTATTTTAATATTTTATTTTATAGAAAACTAAACTACTTTCATATACGTTCAGCTGTCTTTTATCTCATAATATAAAGGGCTAGAAAAGCAAAATATGAAGCCTACATAGACAGAAAACTTAATGATATATCTACATGAGTTCAGAAAATAGTATGTTTTGAAAACCGAACGCCTTACTATATATAAGAGGTATAAAAATCGAAGACCATTTAAATTCGAAAGCCTAAAGCGATTACTTTATCAGCTTTATGATTAAGATATCATTGTCAATTGCATATACGTGTATATATAGAAATTTCACCGCAATGTAATCTTTTTATTTTTTACTAATTACGTACTCAACTCTTATAATCATATCAACTAAACACATTTACTTTTACTAGATTTTAATATTATCTCCATGAAATTGTGCCCCTTGTCATCCTCATGTTTCCAATTAGCAACTCACTATGCTAGCTAACATCTTATTAAACTCAATTTAACAACGACCATCCAAATATAACCATGCAATTATTAAATCTTGCAATCCATCTTGTGACACCTAAACAAGCTCATGTGAATGCTTATTTCCACAAATATATGGAACAAAATCCCACAAGCAAGGGATTACATTGTATTTCCAATTCTAACACATATTCTTATTTGCATCTTGACAAGTGTCCATGACACGTAGTTGCCGTCTTGGCCTGCCCAAAAAGTTGTTATTCACTTACCCATATTTGCCACGTTGTCAAAACTTTCGTTAAAAAATCGTCAACTCTTTGTACAACCAAAATATGAAATATGCCACCTATACACTTCCCAACCAACCAAATAACTACACACTTTTTATATTGAAAAAAACTCGCACTTTCACATAACCACTATATATATAAACCATAACACATCAACACCCCCCAAAAATATAACCAAACAAGAATAAATAAACATGGAGTGGACTAGAGGCGATGTTCTTGGCCGTGGTTCCTCCGCTACCGTCTCCACAGCCACCTCGACATCCGGCGATATTTTCGCGGTTAAGTCGGTCGAGTTTTCGCAATCCGAGAGTTTACAAATGGAGCAACATTTTTTGTCAATGTTACATAGTCCATATGTTGTGAGCTACAAAGGGTGTGACATTACTAGAGAAAATAACAAGAGGGTGTACAATGTTTTTATTGAGCATATGTCTCGTGGGTCGGTTATGGATTTAGTACATAGTCGAAATGGTGAAGGGTTAACCAATTTTGAAGTAGCAAAGTATACAAGAGATATGGTTCTAGGGTTAGTGTACTTACATTCAAGTGGAGTAGTGCATTGTGACATCAAAGGTCACAACGTTTTAGTTAATGAAAGTGGTGCGAAAATTGGTGACTTGGGTTGCGCGAAATGGGCTGACGACCAGAGTAGCCCAATTCGCGGAACACCAATGTTTATGGCGCCAGAAGTGGCACGTGGCGATGAACAAGGGTTCCCGGCGGATATATGGGCACTTGGTTGTACCATGATCGAAATGATCACGGGTGGTTCACCCTGGCAAAACGTTAGTGACCCGGTTTCAATTCTATACAGAATTGCATTCTCGGGTCACGCTCCGGAAATCCCAGATGGGATTTCCGGCCAAGCAAGAGACTTCATTAGCAAATGTCTAATTCGCGATCCAAGACAAAGATGGACCGCGAACGACTTGCTCAACCACCCATATATTCAACAATTCGACGAAAATTCCAATACTACTACAACATGTGAGAAAATCATTACAAGTTCACCAACAAGTATACTTGATCAAGATATATGGAACTCAATATCACAATCACCATCATCACTAGCATCATCATATGAGTTTGTGCAATCTATAAGTTCATTAAACTCAATGAGGCAAAGAGTAGAAAAGCTAGCAAACATGTCAGAGAAGGCAAAGTGGGACTGTTGTGAAAATGAATGGTTCACCATTAGAAAGTAACAGATAGTGGGGCGGTGTACGTAAATGTGTGTGGTTGGTGACCTTGAGTGGCGTTGAAGATGATGAGTTGTATGTTCATTAGATACCACCAAAGTTAGTTGTACAACAAATAGATGTTTTTTATTTTTAGTAAATGTAGTTTCTTTTTCTTTTCTTTTTTTGACTTTAGAATAACACGTAAATAATTTATTCTGATACTAACCGGGCTCTTGTATTCTGTATTTTTATTGTTGGTATATATTTAACATTTTGAGTTTGAGTTAACATGAGATTTGTTTATTTAAAGACTTGGTTAATATAGGTTTAGTGTGTGGTTTACTGTTTGGAATTTTTTATTATTATTATTTTTAATAAAAAAAGTAAATATGCATGTTTTAAAATAATAATAATAATAATAATAATAATAAATCACTCTTGAATTGTGGTTTAGATTTGCTTATATGTTGTAACAAATGTAATTAGCTATAATGAAAATACATATTATTTTAGAATTTTTTAGTCAAATCCATTTATAGCAAGTTAAAATGTGAAGGTAAAAATAAAATAAAATTAGTTTTATTTTAAAAGAAAAAGAAAAATGAAGCTTAGGTAAAACTGGCTAGTTATTTGCTTAAAAGTAAGCAATGCCTTCCTTCTTAGTACATGTTAAAGATTTTGAGTTTTGATTTCATGATCGTTGGATGTTTGGTGATGAATACACGTTAACGAATATAAAAAGAATACAAGGTTCACACTCTATTATTTTATTGTTGGTTTTTGAAAAAATAATGGAGAAGTAAAAAGTATACCAACTTGGCCTTCATGATTTAAGAATATTGTGCAAGTGTAAGGAAATTGATAATACAAACTGTAAGAAAATATATCACTAGTTAATAGAATCTATCTTTATCGGCCAGATATTGTGAAAATTATGAAACGTGTAATTTACTTTTGCACGAGTGGGTGTGCAACCATTCCTAACTTTTTGTGAAACCCTTTTACCAAAAGACCAAAAGTGTTACGCAAATAGAAGTAAACTCGAAATAAGAATTTTGCTTAATAGTATCACACTTAAAGATATTTTATTAGTCAGGTTCAAAGCACGTCAAAACACGTGTCATTATTCTTTTTAACTCATTTTAAAAAATTGATAAACTAAGGCTTTAGACTATCTTTAACACTAGTTGTAACAAGGACTTTCAAAGTTACTTAACCAACTGGTTGGTTACCAAAATTTTTTAACTGTTCTCGAGTTATTTTTTTAATGGAATGGAAGGGGATGGGAAGAGAAATTAAAAATATTGTTGTTCTTAAGTTTTTCAGGGAGGGAAAAGTAGGGGACGGGAAGGGGGGAGGGAGGGAAATTATGAGTTTTTTTGTGTACATCTGNCGCTAACGAATATAAAAAGAATACAAGGTTCACACTCTATTATTTTATTGTTGGTTTTCGAAAAAATAATAGAGAAGTAAAACGTATACCAACTTGGCCTTCATGATTTAAGAATATTGTGCAAGTGTAAGGAAATTGATAATACAAACTGTAAGAAAATATATCACTAGTTAGTAGAATCTATCTTTATCGGCCAGATATTGTGAAAATTATGAAACGTGTAATTTACTTTTGCACGAGTGGGTGTGCAACCATTCCTAACTTTTTGTGACCCTTTTACCAAAAGACCAAAAGTGTTACGCAAATAGAAGTAAACTCGAAATAAGAATTTTGCTTAATAGTATCACACTTAAAGATATTTTATGATTCAGGTTCAAAGCACGTCAAAACACGTGTCATTATTCTTTTTAACTCATTTTAAAAAATTGATAAACTAAGGCTTTAGACTATCTTTAACACTAGTTGTAATAAGGACTTTCAAAGTTACTTGACCAACAGGGTTAGCTCAACTGGCCACAAAGATTTTTTAGGGGTTTGAGGAGGTTTGGTTAGGGGAGGTCTCAAGTTTGAGTTCCACCCGAGACTTTTACCTCTTCAAGCGGAATAAGAGAAAGTACAGGCGGAGTTCAGGGTCAGCATACTGCCCAATAGTATGTCACTGCTACCTGAACCACTAGCAACTAACAATCCGTTAAAAAAAATAAATAAATAAATAAAAAATAAAAAAAAATCTCTGAAAGCGATTTTTTTTGTTGGAAAGGTGAAAATTATATTAATCTCCAATCAATGTTTACAACTTACAGAAACATACTACTGATATAGGACATGCCCTATACATAGTTCAACTGAAAAGAAACCTCACATCCGATATCTGACAAAACTATCAACAATATCAGATGATACTAATCACTAATTCAATTGCAGAAGTAGAACTGCTCATTATCAACCCATACAAACCAAGATCTAAATTTACCTTTATAGCGCCAAATCCTATCTATACATTTCCTTTTGCCCTCCCACCAATATCACTCAGCCAACATCTACAGTAATCATTGTAGGAAAGGCAAAAGGCATTACTAGGTACCCATCATTCCCAGTCAAGGGCTCTTTCAAAATCCCTACATTTCCCTCTTTTGAAAGACTTTAGGATTTTGAAAATACTCACCTTGAGGGGAGAATCATCAAACCCCTTTGGCAGTGTATAGATAGGACCAAGTAGGTTTATCTTTCACTCCCTATGATTCCTATCTTCATACACTGCCTACCAAATTCACTTACCCTTCACACAATGGAAACCTACTTTATGATCCTCAATAATCTGTTTTCTATAAAACTATCAAAAACACTCCACAATTACCTAACAGAGGCCTATTAAAAGACTGTTTTGAAGTTTTGTAGAAAGGCAAATTAAGGAGTTTCAAGATACAAGGCCATCAAAGTGTAGTAGGTTTAAAGCATCTTCATATTCCATGATTCAGAACAGAAGATGTCAGGTTAAAAACCTTCAATTTGCAGGCAATCTTAATCCACATTACTGCATACTACAAAACTCACTCTCAAAGTGACTTGCATATATCTTGTTATATCATATTTTTTTTCTCTTAATACTACTTCGTAACTAATTTATTGTAACAAGACAACCGAGAACACCACAAAAAAATAAAATCCCCCTCCCCCCACCACACACACACAACCGAATCTTTTCTTCCCTTTTGAATAAGTTGGTCAAACGACCCACTCCCCTCTTTTCATGCCAACCGACCAACTTCTCCCGACCCCCTTTATTAACCGACTGACCGAAATCTTAACCGACCGACCGAACCTTTCTTCCTTATTACACTCAGTTTAAGAAATTCTGACATGCATAATGTGTTTATATTTTTAGAATAACCACACCCTTTTAAATTTAATTACTAATCCCAACTAATATCACTATTTATTGCATATTTTTAATTATTATAAACATAGCATTTAGGAATAGAAATAGTAAATTCTTTTATTTTATTCTTTGACAATATTTACTTTGTCGACGTGCTCCAAGATTTGTTCTGAATTAAAAAGTCATTCCCAAAACATTCGACCAAGTGACCTGTTATAGTCTTTTATGGCAAGAAAAATGATTCATGTTAGACTAAGACACATAAAAAGTTTCATGAAATTACATCGAAACAAAAAAAATTATTAAAGCTATATGTCAAACAATAATTTCATTTACGCATATCTTTTTTACATTTTTTAGAAAGTGCATAAAGTGGTTCATATATTTCAGCATATAGATATATGCGAGCACCCGTGCATAGTATCAAGATTTTATAACGGTTTATATATTTCTGCTATAAATATATGCGAGCACCCATGCATAGCATTGAGATTTTATAGCAGTCGACCATTATAATTGCAATATTATTATTAATTGTTTCGTGTAACGTGTATGGATACAACGTCAAATAACCGGTGAGTAATTGATAAAGTTTGTAAGCAATGGTGTTATATTAGTAAATATATTTTTCTTATTTTTATAGTATTAAGTACAATTGTACACTCTTTAAATTTAGTAGAGATATAAAAATATATTTAATTAAAAATGTAAATAAATGTAGATCAAGTATGTATGATCATTACTCAAGCATGATTAATTTCTTTACCACTTTTGGAATATAAAGACAATTGAAGACATTATGTTGAAGAGGGCTTCACATATACACCCAAAAACAAACTGTTGAAGTATGTTGAAATAAACAACAAAGACAAATTCGGTATAATTTATGTACAAAACCATAACTTAGTTATGACACCTCTTTCGACATGAAAGATATGATATAAACAACCATCGAGATTATACTCAGAAAGACGAATGTCTTATTACATGAAGATGGGTAAAGGGTAATCATATTACATGAAGATGTATAGATTAATATTTATGCTATCATGTTCGTTATACAACAAATCAATCGTACACCATGTCAACAAGACAATATATAAAATATGTGTAACATAATACTTTATGCTTCTTTAACCTTCGTACCCGAGTATCTCGGACGAATTACACCATTAACTTTCGTTTCATCCTTTTGTAATGATTTTTTCGCACCCCAAATGATCACCTTCAGAAAGTATATAAAAAATATACGTACACCAACCGGTAAGTTATATAGTACATGTTGGTTCGACTGACTAACTTTAACCATCTTCGACCTAGAACTAGACCTAGACCGTTTTTGTAATAAATTTGGTAATCGCTTGTGTTTCAGGACGGNTTCCTCCCAATATTGGGGGGATTAGGAAGGGAAGAGAGTTAATTAAATCATGGGCTTTTGTAAAATTACATATATATCCTCAATTTTTACTGCACGTTTTATAAGAAACTTTCGTCCAGCAAACATTATTCGCTGCAGTCATTTCTTACTTTGTCTATGAAGAAACAGGATCACATGGGTCACATTTAATAATTTATTGCTACGATTCTACAAAGCGAATTACTAATAATTTATTGCTGTATAATCGCAAAATCAATTAACTAATTTATATAGTTTTGGTTTTGAGGGTATATTAGTAATTAGCTAGCTTCCTATCCTTTCCTTGCTATTTAAAAAATAAACTCAAGAACACAAAAATAAATAACCAATTTCCTCACCATGTCATTCCTTACTTTCCCCTTCCCATTCCGTCCCCTTCCATTCTTTAAAATTTAGACTTGAGAACAGAGCGTAAGGGTTTGGAGAAGGGAGGTTTGGCTAGGGGAGGTCTCAAGTTCGAGTCCCCCCGAGACTTTTACCCCTTCATGCAGAATAAGAGAAAGTACATGCGGAGTTCAGTGTCAGCATACTGCCCAATAGGATGTCACTGCTACCTGAACCACTAACAACTAACAAGCTGTTAAAAATAATAAAAGGACTCTTAAAGTGACTTTTTTTGGTACAAAGCTGAAAAATTATATTAACCTCCAATCAATGTTTACAACTTACAGAAACATACTATTGATATAGGGCATGCCTTATACAGAGTTCAACAGAAAAGAAAAATTATATTAACCTCACATCCGATATCTGACAAGACTATCAACAATATCAGATGATACTGATCACTAATTCAGTTGCGGAAGTAGAACGGTTCTGCTCATTATCAACCCATACAAACAACCAAGATCTAAATTCACCTTTATAGCACCAAATCCCATCTAGCTACATTTCCTTTTTCCCTCCCACCAATATCACTCAGCCAACATCCATAGTAATCATTGTAGGAAAGGCAAAAGGCAGCACTAGGTAACAATCATTCCCAGTCAAGGGCTCTTTCAAAATCCCTACATTTCCCTCTATTCAAAGGCTTCGGGATTTTGGAAACACTCACCTTGAGGGGAGAATCACCAAACCCCTTTGGCAGTGTATAGATAGGACCAAGTAGGTTCATCTTTCACTCCTCACCATTCATGTGTTCATACACTGCCCACTAAACTCACTTACCCTTCACACAATGGAAACCTACTTTATGATCCTCAATAATCTGTTTTCGATAAAACTATCAAAAACAGTCCACAATTACCTAACAAAGGCCTATTATAAGACTATTTTGAAGTTTTGTAGAAAGGCAAATTAAGGAGTTTCAAGATACAAGGCCATCAAAGTGTAGTAGGTTTAAAGCATCTGCATATATATTCCATGATTCAGAACAGAAGATGTCAAGTTAAAAACCTTCAATTTGCATGCAATCTTAATCCACAACACTGCATACTATAAAACTCACTCTCAAAGTGACTTACATATATCTTGTTATATCATTTTTTTCTCTCTTAATACTACTTCGTAACTAATTTATTGTAACAAGACAACCGAGAAAACCACAAAAAACATACAAAAAAATAAAATCCCCCCTCCCCTCACAACACACACACACACAACCAAATCTTTTCTTCCTTTTTGAATAAGTTGGTCAAACGACCCACTCCCCTCTTTTCATGCCAACAGACCGACTTCTCCCGACCCCCTGTATTAACCGACTGACCGAAATCTTAACCGACCGACCGAACCTTTCTTCCTTATTACACTCAGTTTAAGAAATTCTGACATGCATAATGTGTTTATATTTTTAGAATAACCACACCATTTTAAATTTAATTACTAATCCCAACTAATATCACTATTTATTGCATATTTTTAATTATTATAAACATAGCATTTAGGAATAGAAATAGTAAATTCTTTTATTTTATTCTTTGACAATATTTACTTTGTCGACGTGCTCCAAGATTTGTTCTGAATTAAAAAGTCATTCCCAAAACATTCGACCAAGTGACCTGTTATAGTCTTTTATGGCAAGAAAAATGATTCATGTTAGACTAAGACACATAAAAAGTTTCATGAAATTACATCGAAACAAAAAAAATTATTAAAGCTATATGTCAAACAATAATTTCATTTACGCATATCTTTTTTACATTTTTTAGAAAGTGCATAAAGTGGTTCATATATTTCCACATATAGATATATGCGAGCACCCGTGCATAGTATCGAGATTTTATATCGGTTCATATATTTCTGCTATAAATATATGCGAGCACCCATGCATAGCATTGGGATTTTATAGCGGTCGACCGTTATAATTGCAATATTATTATTAATTGTTTCGTGTAACGTGTATGTATGCAACGTCAAATAACCGGTGAGTAATTGATAAAGTTTGTAAGCAATGGTGTTATATTAGTAAATATATTTTTCTTATTTTTATAGTATTAAGTACAATTGTACACTCTTTAAATTTAGTAGAGATATAAAAATATATTTAATTAAAAATGTAAATAAATGTAGATCACGTATGTATGATCATTACTCAAGCATGATTAATTTCTTTACCACTTTTGGAATATAAAGACAATTGAAGACATTATGTTGAAGAGGGCTTCACATATAATACACCCAAAACAAACTGTTGAAGTATGTTGAAATAAACAACAAAGACAAATTCGGTATAATTTATGTACACAACCATAACTTAGTTATGACACCTCTTTCGACATGAAAGATATGATATAAACAACCATCGAGATTATACTCAGAAAGACGAATGTCTTATTACATGAAGATGGGTAAAGGGTAATCATATTACATGAAGATGTATAGATTAATATTTATGCTATCATGTTCGTTATACAACAAATCAATCGTACACCATGTCAACAAGACAATATATAAAATATGTGTAACATAATACTTTATGCTTCTTTAACCTTCGTACCCGAGTATCTCGGACGAATTACACCATTAACTTTCGTTTCATCCTTTTGTAATGATTTTTTCGCACCCCAAATGATCACCTTCAGAAAGTATATAAAAAATATACGTACACCAACCGGTAAGTTATATAGTACATGTTGGTTCGACTGACTAACTTTAACCATCTTCGACCTAGAACTAGACCTAGACCGTTTTTGTAATAAATTTGGTAATCGCTTGTGTTTCAGGACGGGTTTTTCTAAATCTACGCCCCTGAGAAGAATTGTTGCGGCTGAAAAAATATGGCCCTCCTTCGGAGAGACTGGGACCATGGTCGAGTTTACACGATGGGACCAATCTTGAAGGTAAATATTGGTGTCGGCTTGCTGGAATTGAGAGCACATAATAAAAGGTATAAGGTATATTAGTGAATTTGATGCCATTGAGTGATGATGATTTGACTTGTGATCGAAATTCAAAAATGTGGCGTACTTTTATAATGTGACAACGAGATCCATGTGCTTGTTGTTTTTGGACAATATTAACATAGGGATCTCAGTCGCAATAAATGACGAAACAAAGAATTATGATGTTATTACTAGTATCTAATAAGGTCACTGTATGAGATTTGATCGACAGTCATTTAAACAATGTTTAAATGATAACGTGTGTAACATAAAAAATATCATTTTTTCTCGAATGATTAGATATTTCTAAATGATCAGTTTGAATTAAAGTTAAAAGTAAAAATAGAAGAAAAGAAAGATTATGATAAGGTTTTATAATAACAAATATGTACCCAAAAAACTAGAAACGATAAAGAGATAAAACTTAGGTAAACAATAAAAATGTATTCATTTTTGTNTGTATGATCATTACTCAAGCATGATTAATTTCTTTACCACTTTTGGAATATAAAGACAATTGAAGACATTATGTTGAAGAGGGCTTCACATATACACCCAAAAACAAACTGTTGAAGTATGTTGAAATAAACAACAAAGACAAATTCGGTATAATTTATGTACAAAACCATAACTTAGTTATGACACCTCTTTCGACATGAAAGATATGATATAAACAACCATCGAGATTATACTCAGAAAGACGAATGTCTTATTACATGAAGATGGGTAAAGGGTAATCATATTACATGAAGATGTATAGATTAATATTTATGCTATCATGTTCGTTATACAACAAATCAATCGTACACCATGTCAACAAGACAATATATAAAATATGTGTAACATAATACTTTATGCTTCTTTAACCTTCGTACCCGAGTATCTCGGACGAATTACACCATTAACTTTCGTTTCATCCTTTTGTAATGATTTTTTCGCACCCCAAATGATCACCTTCAGAAAGTATATAAAAAATATACGTACACCAACCGGTAAGTTATATAGTACATGTTGGTTCGACTGACTAACTTTAACCATCTTCGACCTAGAACTAGACCTAGACCGTTTTTGTAATAAATTTGGTAATCGCTTGTGTTTCAGGACGGGTTTTTCTAAATCTACGCCCCTGAGAAGAATTGTTGCGGCTGAAAAAATATGGCCCTCCTTCGGAGAGACTGGGACCATGGTCGAGTTTACACGATGGGACCAATCTTGAAGGTAAATATTGGTGTCGGCTTGCTGGAATTGAGAGCACATAATAAAAGGTATAAGGTATATTAGTGAATTTGATGCCATTGAGTGATGATGATTTGACTTGTGATCGAAATTCAAAAATGTGGCGTACTTTTATAATGTGACAACGAGATCCATGTGCTTGTTGTTTTTGGACAATATTAACATAGGGATCTCAGTCGCAATAAATGACGAAACAAAGAATTATGATGTTATTACTAGTATCTAATAAGGTCACTGTATGAGATTTGATCGACAGTCATTTAAACAATGTTTAAATGATAACGTGTGTAACATAAAAAATATCATTTTTTCTCGAATGATTAGATATTTCTAAATGATCAGTTTGAATTAAAGTTAAAAGTAAAAATAGAAGAAAAGAAAGATTATGATAAGGTTTTATAATAACAAATATGTACCCAAAAAACTAGAAACGATAAAGAGATAAAACTTAGGTAAACAATAAAAATGTATTCATTTTTGTTGAAATCCAAATAAACATAATGTTAATGCATACTTATTCAATATAGAATTGTTAATAAGAATAAAACTTTGTTTAGCATTTCTCAAATAATCAAGACATCTGACGTTCATTTTCGTTTTAATTTAGAAAGTATCATATCAACAAAACTTTTATATTTGATAATATATGAACAAACATGATCAATGTCGCGCTTTGGTTTAGTATTTGGCATAAAAGCGATAATGAANCATATACACCCAAAAACAAACTGTTGAAGTATGTTGAAATAAACAACAAAGACAAATTCGGTATAATTTATGTACAAAACCATAACTTAGTTATGACACCTCTTTCGACATGAAAGATATGATATAAACAACCATCGAGATTATACTCAGAAAGACGAATGTCTTATTACATGAAGATGGGTAAAGGGTAATCATATTACATGAAGATGTATAGATTAATATTTATGCTATCATGTTCGTTATACAACAAATCAATCGTACACCATGTCAACAAGACAATATATAAAATATGTGTAACATAATACTTTATGCTTCTTTAACCTTCGTACCCGAGTATCTCGGACGAATTACACCATTAACTTTCGTTTCATCCTTTTGTAATGATTTTTTCGCACCCCAAATGATCACCTTCAGAAAGTATATAAAAAATATACGTACACCAACCGGTAAGTTATATAGTACATGTTGGTTCGACTGACTAACTTTAACCATCTTCGACCTAGAACTAGACCTAGACCGTTTTTGTAATAAATTTGGTAATCGCTTGTGTTTCAGGACGGGTTTTTCTAAATCTACGCCCCTGAGAAGAATTGTTGCGGCTGAAAAAATATGGCCCTCCTTCGGAGAGACTGGGACCATGGTCGAGTTTACACGATGGGACCAATCTTGAAGGTAAATATTGGTGTCGGCTTGCTGGAATTGAGAGCACATAATAAAAGGTATAAGGTATATTAGTGAATTTGATGCCATTGAGTGATGATGATTTGACTTGTGATCGAAATTCAAAAATGTGGCGTACTTTTATAATGTGACAACGAGATCCATGTGCTTGTTGTTTTTGGACAATATTAACATAGGGATCTCAGTCGCAATAAATGACGAAACAAAGAATTATGATGTTATTACTAGTATCTAATAAGGTCACTGTATGAGATTTGATCGACAGTCATTTAAACAATGTTTAAATGATAACGTGTGTAACATAAAAAATATCATTTTTTCTCGAATGATTAGATATTTCTAAATGATCAGTTTGAATTAAAGTTAAAAGTAAAAATAGAAGAAAAGAAAGATTATGATAAGGTTTTATAATAACAAATATGTACCCAAAAAACTAGAAACGATAAAGAGATAAAACTTAGGTAAACAATAAAAATGTATTCATTTTTGTTGAAATCCAAATAAACATAATGTTAATGCATACTTATTCAATATAGAATTGTTAATAAGAATAAAACTTTGTTTAGCATTTCTCAAATAATCAAGACATCTGACGTTCATTTTCGTTTTAATTTAGAAAGTATCATATCAACAAAACTTTTATATTTGATAATATATGAACAAACATGATCAATGTCGCGCTTTGGTTTAGTATTTGGCATAAAAGCGATAATGAAGTATACCTCGTCAGTTCGTTGATAGTTACAGCTTAAACTGATGGTAATAGTTTATTGGAAAATCTCGAATAGTCATTGTTTGCTTCACGAGAATTATAGTTTGTTTCAGTACTCAACTACTCATAGCTGTTTTTATAGACAATCACATTTTCTTGGTTTGGTTGATACACATTACACTCAATTTGCATTCGGTTGTTGAACTTTTATTCCTTCAGCCAATGGAATTTTGCCGCTATATAATATTAAATTGCAATCATAAAAGGGGTCCAAAATAGACCTTGAGATATAGCAACTACACATGCAAGATTGATGGAAAAGTGAGCAAAATAAATGAGGATCTTTTGGCGCTTTGTTGGGGATTTAAAGGCCAATTTTGCCCGACTTTGTACTCCAATAAATGCAACAGCGTGTCGTGTGTTGTTGATTTCATTGAAACAGAATACAAACGACGTGGACATTAGGAAATCCTCTAGTTCTTTAGTTATTTTACGACAAGGGCATATGGGTCGACGTTAAGAATGTTGGTCTCGTACACCTAAAACAAATGATCACACAACGATATAACCGGCCAGTAACTATATAGAAATGAATATATCAGGGAGGCACAAATAGATGGAGGAAACTCTCACAGGTCTAGCGATGGTGACATCATTTGAGATTGCAATCATCTTTAAGTAGACATACGGTATATTTGTGGGACAATTGGAACGTGACATTATACGAGTTGATGTTTAGAACAAACATGGTCCCATATAACTAATAGCTGATTCACTTGGGTTCATTCTTTAACTTGAATGTCGATGGCGTCAGTAATATTAATAAAGGTAGACTGGGTAGTATCCAGATGCAAGGGAGGAGAAGATTTTGGTTGATGGACTACTAAAAGATTATAACATAAGGGTGAGATGTGTTTCCTTTTAATCTTTGGGTCAGTGATTGGCATTTGAAGCGGAATTTGAAGCAATTAACGAAGCCCTTAGACAGTTTATGCGCAGCTGAGAATAGAGAAGAGTTGAATTATAGAAAAACTGTCATTCAAAGTGACTATATTTACAGTTTATGCGCAGCTGTATATTTGACTACAGGTGTTTGGAACTTTGGATGATAAAAGTGACGCCAACAAATAAAAAAGAATGAAAGATGCAAGGATTTTGACTCTTCGGGCCAGTGTGGAATGGGAGACCCGATAAACCAAAGCAAATCTTGAGACTCGAGGGTAATTTTCAAACGCAATTTTACATTTCATGCAACTACAGAATTTTACATTTGATATCAAACATACAAAATATTTTATACTGTTAATTAAATAAACAAAAAATTTACATTTGATTGCGTGATTGAACATATGCTGGAAGGCCGAGATAACTAGTTGGACTAACAGAGTGTGGCCAAAGTGTTAGGTGGTGTGTGTTATCGGGTGAAGAAGTGATTGGAGAGAAGGGTGACATTGTTGATGAGGAGTTAGTGAGTATTAAAGCATAGTAGAGAGCAAATGGTAGACAATGTTATGAACCCTATACAATTGTATCCAGTATGGAGGTTGATTGCTTTAGATCCTATTAGTTACTATTATGCATATTTATTTTTTCGCTAAAGATAAAATTAACTGGAATCCCATTCTTCGTTCATTGAGAGCTAGGTAGGTTTCAAATATTGTGTTAATGTTTAAGCATCGAACTCCGGTTTTTAGTAAACGTTTAGTTATCTGGTGCTATTGTTGAGTTTCTAAGTGCAATACACCGGCAAGTAGAAAAGTTATGTAATTGTCTTTTCAGGTGCAGCAACTTCTTTGAGCGTGAAGCACTGATATAAAGCATACAAATATGAATCATGTGCTAAGTTCCAAGTTATAAATGGGAACATATATGATATGCACAACAGGTGCGCAACAGTCTTCGTGTGACCTTTTTGTGCAGAATGATGTTTTAGTCAAGGGTGTATACGTATTCATACAACTACAGAATTTTACATTTGATATCAAACCTACAAAATATTCTATTTGCCAAACAAAAAAAGATGTTGTTAAGTAAATTCCCCCGGCAATCGCCACTAGTTCTACATGGACCTTTGTGGTTTTATATCTTTCCTGTCTTTCAGTAGCACATTGTGCTCAAGGTTCAAGTGAATAAACTTGTCTTTCAGCTCAACAAAGTCTGATCCGATCCTATTTCAATCCATCTAGAATCAAAGACGGCTATAGAACCATCACAATATCACCATCAAATGCCTTTGTGGACCTAGTGAAAGTGATAATTAACGAAATAAGATTCAAACTGTCCAGCTTGAAAGTAATACACTCTGTGCAAGTGTCCAAAGTTGCTGAAAGGTGGCAAGTAAAATGAATATGCAGATTGGTAATGAAGAAATGATTGATAAGAGCTGCAGTGTATACAGTCTGAATCATGGAATGGGATCAGAGGGTGTTTGGGATAAGCATCCCAACACTAGAAAGATGGAAATGGCAGGGTGAAATAAGAGTAATTGGATAATAGCACTTTGGTGGTTTCCCATAGACATTCAGTTTCATACTGATGATGCCTACTTCCTGTATCAATCCCTTTTCATTCAATGTGAGGATGTAGCTGCATTGATGGAATTGGATGGATCTGCTAGTAGGAAATGGAGTCAGTGTTGAATTGAGTGTTGTATGGAGGAGTGGTGCTAACTTGACACAGGTGAGGCCTTTTATGTCCATGTCTATCTTTAGACTATGCAGTCTTAGTGTTAGTATATAGGCATAGAATAGGAAATGTAGCCTGTGTTAAGTCTAGTGCCTTCAGGAGGATGGATGGTTTTATGTTGGAAGGATGAAGCCTTCATCTGTGTGCTTCCTTAGCTATTATTTGTGTGAGGATGGAAGGCTGCAAGTATGGTGGCCATGAGAATCACACAGAGGGAGGAAATGTAGTCCTCTTTGGTGAATGGTGATTTTGTATTGCTGTTTGTAATAAGCAGAGTAGCATGTTTCATTGTATTGAATGCTTTGCTGTCTTTGCTCTCTATGGCATGTCATAGTAGCATTGATATGCAGAACGTTGTGTATATATGTTTGGAGACTTGATATATTTTCACCATTTCATCAAAAAAATAATAATAAATAAATAAATAAATAAAAATAAAAATTGAAGAAAATAGCAAAAGAAACATGGACATGAACAGATTTTCATGAAGGATGCTACTTACAATTGAATCCGGAGCATCATCTTGCCTGCACATGATCCATGGGACACACCCAACACCATATAAGTAGCCCACTTTGAATAGGCTCTACCAAAGTGGTTATAAGCAATTATTAAAAGTGTTTTACATATAACATCACATGTTTTAAAAATTAATCATTAAAAGTGTTTTAGTTGTTGAGAATCTTTCTACCCTTTTTTCAATTATTAGTAGGCAACATGAATTTGAAGCATAATACTAATAAAGCATTGACCATGGCTATATGTGATCTCTAACGGATCAAATAAGTATAGTCAAAAGACTTAGCTTTACAAAAACGGGTCAAACGGCAAAAGTGACAATTGGTGTTGGAAAAGCTTATTGAAAGTGAGGGATATGGTAGTATATCATATGGTATGTAAAGTGGGATATGGGTCTACAATATCTTTGTGGTATGATAATTGGTCAGAGATTGTACCTCTCATAAACCATGTAACTCACAAAAGCATTTATGATGCAAGGCTAGACTTGAAAGTGAATTTGAAGGATATGATAGTGAATGGGAGGTGGAATTGGCCTGAAGAATGGAATGTTAAATATCCTAATGTGGTGGAAATCAAAGTTCCAACATTAATTAGTGGTAGAAGTGATAAAGTTGTTTGGAAGAACTCAAAAGGGGAAGAAATAAAATTTTCTGTAAAAGGTGTTTGGTGAGGAATACCAAACTGTGCCATGGTGTAAGATGGTCTGGTTTTCTCAATGCATTCCTACACATGCTTTCACTTTATGGGTGGCAATTTAAAGGAGGTTAAGTACTCAAGACAGACTAATTAGATGGATGCCAAACACTCTGATGAGTTGTCCTTTATGCAACTCTCTCATTGATTCTCATATTCATCTGTTCTTCTCATGTGCTTTTTCTAAGGAAGTATGGCAGAGGATTCAGATGAAAATAAATATGAATAATATGCCTTCAACATGGGGTGATATTGTGGAAAAATGCAGTCAAATAAAAAGTGGAATAGCTCTATATGGAATGTTGTCAGAAGACTATGCATTGGGGCTATGGTATACTATATATGGCAAGAAAGAAATAACAGGCAATTTAAAAATGTGAAGAGATCTTGTGATGAGATTGGTAAATGGTAATATGATTATGGAGAATGTTAGAATGAAAATGATGAGCCTGAGTGTGAAAAGATCCAAAGCTATTGAAAATGTAGAAGAAATATGGAGCATTAAGTTCAAAAGAAATTTAAATGAGGATGGAGGATAAAATGGTGGTATGGATGGAGGTCACTGTGATTATTAGGGTGAGTCATGAGAGATGAGACTACCCTGATTTATCAAGTGAATGATTGAGTTGTATTTCTTCTTGGGTGAAATACGAGATTCTGGATATGCAGTGTTGAATTGTTCTTATTAAGGGGTGTTTGGCATTACTGATTATATCTGAGATAATTGTTTTTTAGAACATCTTTCAGCTTCCAGTTGAGTTTCAAGATTATATGGTTGCTGGCAGATGTACCTATATCTGCTTGATGTGTCTGATGGCCTTTGTATCCTGAGCTTGATGAAAAGTTTTCTGGAGCATCAGCTGACTATTGCTTAGGGGTGCTGGGTGGCAACTAAGTCTAGTTATCTGCTCTGCTCTAGATGGCTTAGTAGTTAAGTCTCATAAGGAAGGTTTTCAGAGGTGTTTAGGTGTTCCCATGGGTGTCTCTTTTAGTGTAGATGATGCCTGATAGATACTTAATCACCGTTTTCAATATGAAGATGAAGCTATATTGAAGCAGTTTGAGCAAGTCATCTTATCGGAAATGTAGTCTACTCTAATTGGGATACTCTATGGAGGATGTGTGATGTCTGGTATATGATGATGCCATGATGCATAAGCTTAATCTGTATCTATATTACTAATAGATGCAGGTTTGTTTGTGTTATTATGGAAATGTAGTCATATGCCTGTTTCATTGCCCTGATGGATGGTTGGTTTGAATGGAGATGCTGAGGTCTTCCACTGGTGTATATCTAGCTATTGGTATGAGGATGGTAACTATATCAATCAGTTTTGATGGTACACAATGGGAAGGAAATGTAGGCCTTAGTGAATTGGTGAATGCTTATTGCTGTGGCAATGATGGTATGCTGCAACTTTCTGTGTTTAGGTTGTAGCTTTTAATCTTGTTGATGTATCCCTTATATAGTCTTGCTTGAAAGCCTTGGCATGTCATCGCACAAGAAGTCTATATAATGTTGTATATATTGGTTTTGATACTTAATATAAGATTCACCAATTCATTCACACACACACACACACACACACACACAAGTCAAAATATATATAGGAATCACGGAAAAAAAAAAAGAATAAAGGTGATATCAAAAACTTCGAAGTATATGGAAGGTGTAACTATAATGTAAGATTCCATACATTTTTGTAAAAGAAAAAAAAATGGAATTATATAAAATTAACAAAAAGTAGATAAGGATATTATTAAAAAAAAAAAAAAAAAAAAGAGTTGGCAAATACAGTCATAAGTGGACCCGTTTTATGGGATGAAACATGGTTGAAGACTTGCTTGAAACGGAGAAACCTAAGGAACAAATGCAAAAAAATGCAATACGTGGAGTATATAATGATAATTTCCCTTTTACATTGTCCATGATTAGAAAAACTCATGCATTCAAGCTATAAATTGTAAGTTTTAGTCTCTATACATGGGTATGTTTTGAAATTTTTTAGATATGTAAGTTTTGGATATGTAAATTTTTTGGATATGTTAGTTGAATGATGATGTTCCATGATACAGCTAACAAGAAGTGATAACATCGTATGCATGACCATTGGCAATGCAACTACAATACTAAACCTCTTGTGAAATGGAACAGAACAGAACCTTCGCTTGCAGCAAGCAAAGTAAAAGTCCAGTTATAAAACTAATCTGATCAGCTTTTAAGAAGCAAACAAATGCAGAAAATTCTGCATAAACTTACACTATTAAAACCGGAAAGGCAATATGGTTTGTAAAGGTTGTTCTTGGGACTAATAAACTTTGAACTATTAAAAACCAAAAATAAAAAAAAAATAATAAAAAAATAATAAAAATCTGGCTAATAAAGATTGTTCTCGGGACTAAAATTCTGGACAAAGTTGGTTAAGGGGGAAAAACAGTTTAAGGGTTGTTTGGACAAAACAATTTAAAGGCTGTTTGGATTAGAGCACTTTAAGGGACTGTTTGAATATAACAATTATTAGATTGTGGATAGAAATGTGGAATATAATTTGGGACAGAACTATTTACAAAAGTGAGCAGAAAACACATTGAACAAACAATTGCTGCACAAGGTAAATTCAGTGCAGTTTTGTTTAAACAGCAACTTTATAATCAGTCCCAAACACAAGTTATTACGAAACTGGTTTATAGTCTTACAGTCTGTTAATACTTTGTATTAAAGCAACAAATGCAATTTTCTGGACAGAAATGCTTAGACGAAAAAACCACAAAGTATACAAATTTTGCACAAACAAGTTATTAGGAAACACGCCTTATATAACTAATGCACATTGTGAAAAGTTATAGAATTTCAAATATCATGAGAGGGACATTGAAAAAAATTCTACAAACCTTCTTTTGAGTTCCCCAAATTTCTTTCACATGTTGCTTTTGTTTCCTTTTCATGTCTAATATATGCAAGCTTTGATTTTTTTCATGAGTTGACGCAACTGCTAAGTTTATTCTGCTTCTGCCTGCAAAAGAAACACTTTTTTTTTACTTCAAAGGCTCGAAGAATGCATATTTTATACACCCTATACTATTTTAGTTATTTTTATAACAGTGAACAGGTGTACCTTGAATTTTATTTAAATTTTAAGATGACCATTCATCCATTCCTATATCTTAATTTGAGTAGCAAACGTATCATGAACCTATATAATATATTCTAATACATGTCCAATTATTGTGCGAAGCACGTGTTTTCCTATGGCTAGAAACTTTAGCTTTATATAGCGCAAATAATAATTTATGTTCTGACTTTACTTATATATAACTGATTTGTGTGTTTTAATAAGGTAGTTTACATTGACAACGAAAACTAAACTTGAAACACGAATTGTTTGGCATTGTGTTTTGCACGCAGCTGTGTGATAATGGAACAATCACCGCAAAATAATTAGTTTTAACAAACTGGACTGCAAGGGGATGAGGAATATTGTTTCAATGGGGCGTTTGGCATTGTGTTCTTATAATGATTACGTAATGACGGATTTATCAGAATATGACATTGATGTATAGCATAACAGAGACCAATGGACAAACTAATAGTGGTATAAAAACATAATTATCATATGATCATTTTTATTTTCTCCAAAACATCCCTAACATGAAAAGAAAACAAAAGATGTCCATAACTTCATCTGTTAACACATCACTTAAAGATACCCTAAATTTGCAAAATAACACAAACCTGTACCAAGATACAATCCAATTATGCGCGGAATCAGAACCTTATCACAATTAACACAAAACGGTCTTTGAGACATAACGGCAACACCGTGAGAGCAATTTAAAACTAAACTTTTATTCCCATATCAAAAGTGAAGACCTATCTCCTTATTCTAAACCAATTATTTACTCTACAATAAGCAGATAAGAAATTTCATACCCCTAATAAGCACTATCAATAAGCAATTGAAACAACCTGTGCAAAAGTCTAGTTATAATATTCAAAAGCTATAAGCTAGGTGTGTCAACTAACTTTTGATCATTGTTACAATAGATTATAAATAACATTTTGTGTTGGGAAATTTTCAAAATATAGTATATTGAAGTCATTTTGGGATTGAGTCTTAGGAAGGAAATTAATATGTTTTGTTGTGTGTTGATGACCCACGAATAGGCAATTAGCGACAGTTTTTCTGTCACAAAACCGTTGCTAATGAACCTTCACCATTGTAAAGACGCATCTTTTTCGAATTGGTGACAGTTAGATCAGTTAAAAAGGTGGCACTGAGTGAACCATCGCAACTGTTAGAAAAGGTTTTAGTTAGCGACGGTTTTTCCGTCGCTAAGTCGTCGCTAATTGCACCTTTTGGTGAACCATTGTGACTATTTGAATGGTCACGAGCATGCCTATATATAGGGCCATTATTCCAGCGTTTTTGATCATCCAAAACCAAAAACAAACACATACAAAACCTTTCTTTCAATATACCCGATTGTTATACATAATAGTGCTATAGAACTATTATTTGTAGTGTCTTGAAACCCCTGATAACTCGGTAGTTCATCCGGATTATCACCACCATCGTGTAGTGTTGATAATTGCTACATACGTTGCTTCATTGTATCTTGGGAGGCAATTCGTCGGTAACCCAAAACACGATTGTTCGAAAGAATGGTAGGGGCGAAATTGCTTTAAAGACAGAGAGAACTCGCCTTGAAGTAACAAGTAGTAGCATTGGACTTCGTTTTATAAAACCATCATTCTAAACCCCGGAACTAACAATCTTAAAGCAAATTTCATGTTGAATAATGGTGTTTGAAAGATATTGTCATGTTGACGGAAAGAAGATTCAAATAATGGATCATGCCCCAACAAAACATACAAGTTGTTGTGATTATGGTTACAAGGCCACTTTGATGGAAGCATACTCAAATCGTGGAACAAACTTCGATATGATCATACAAGTACGCAATTTCTACTTATCTTATATGATGCGATTATTAGACATGAAAAGTATGAATTGCATGACATATATGATAACATGTGGTACAGTAACATGAATCTTCTTATATCATATTCTTGCATGAAAATTGGTTAATCTTCAATAAAAGAGAATGCCTGTGTACGGAGGTGATTGTTTATCAATGAAAACTAATATACGGCAATCGCCAATAGGAGGTAATCTTGTGTAAATGATTGAATTCATGCAAGGACTATATGTTACGGGTCTTGTTTTGTACATTTTGGCAGTACTTCAAGATTCCAACTTGAATGTATTCTTTTCTGAATGAAACTAAAATCTGCAAGCGGATTTGGCAGTAACCGCAATTTGGTGGTTTGACTTTCCCGCAATATAATTTCCAGAAAAGATAAAAGCATTGGTCAAATGTACATTTGGATAAATGATTTATCCTTTTGTGTAACATATAAGAATCAGTAATACGGGAACTGGAAATCACTAGAATCAATTGATTAAAAAGGAAGTTCATGCAAGTATCTTGCATGGCATATGAATGATGTTTATATTAATTTGAATTTATTATAGTTCTAAATTTTATTATAAAACTATGAATGAAGTAACTGGTTTGACAATTATATTTTGGGTTTTGTTAACCACAACCCATGGGGTTGTGTTTAAACATAAGGGTTGTGGTTAACAAAACCCATATATTTTTACTAATTCATGCATAGTCATTCAATAATAGATTCAATTTCAATGAATCAAACAATGCACTGACGAGAAGAATGTCTTTTGCTAGAATATCATGGCATTGATCATATGATGGGAGTCCTTAGAAAATAACAAGGATCTACTCATGTGAATTGGATTACTCATACAGAACATTACGTATCCACACGTGATCAATTTTACATGTGGTCGTGGCGCAGTGTTTTGTGATCACATAAACCATAACGTCAAATTTGAATATCCGATCAAGTCATGTGTTTAATGGGTTCTAAATTCATGATTTAGACAATATCTAGACAAAAGGAAATATCATTTTGTTATAACTCATGATATGAATGATATATCGGGAAACTATAATTGAAGTATTTAATTACTTGAATAGAAACCATTGATTATGGTTTAGAATGCAACAAGATCTTTCAACATTACAAAGGTATATTGATGCATGTTGATAAATGATCAAGAAGACTAAGAATCTACAAGGGATGAATTTATCACGCTTGGTGGAGGTAGTCTTGGGATCAAAGGGAAAAATTGTGCAAGGACAATGTCAAGTCATCAATTATATGTACATGTTAATTCCCAAAGTAGTGGAATTAGCCACATGAAACTCAATCAGTTTGTAAAGATGGGTGATCACCACTAGTTTTTACAATCAAGTAAAAACTTGTTGTACATAAACTGATTGAAGTATATGAGGGATGGGATCAAGCCCACATATAAATAGTCACCCATGATGGAACCTTGCCTTGACGCTTGGTATTTCACCAAGTCTCGAGATCAAGTAAAAGTACATCATCCGAACGTGACTGGAGTTCTGCGACATTTACAACACACCATCCCAAGCTTAGTGGAACTTGGAACCGTAATGAAGTTGAAGGTTGAATTTAATTCTTAATGGACTTATAACAAAATTGTGTTGGATTGTTTTAAGTTACGGGAACAATTTTGATAAAGTCCACACCTATCTGAATGTGGAAGTGAGGCCGCTTCCTATGAGTTCAAGGGCTTGGCTCTAAAGCATTCTGAGAAACCAAGATAAGACCCATGGCCATTTAAAGGGTCGGCACAAAGTGGATTGAATGAACGAGAGGAAGGATATGCGTGAAGTGTTTCCGTTTAACATATAAAGGAAGATGGTTCAATGGCTTTGGTCCAACCATTCTTACCCTAGTTAAGCTTGAGCGCTTTCACTACGTAAAGATTCAAGGTGTAATATTCCATATTTACTTACGCATAACACCCCCGGGGATTTCTGAATCGGGTTAGGTCGTGTGTATCTTTCAAAACCTAAGTCTATTTTGAAAATGGTGGGGGATTTGGGAAATTTTCAAAATATAGTATGTTGAAATCAATTTGGGATTGAGTCTTAGGAAGGAAATTAAGTGTTTTGTTGTGTATTGTTGATGACCCACGAATAGGCAATTAGCGACAGTTTTTCTGTCACAAAACCGTTGCTAATGAACCATCACCATTGTAAAGACACATCTTTTTCGAATTGGTGACAGTTATATCGGTTAAAAAGGTGTCACTGAGTGAACCATCGCGACTGTTAGAAAAGGTTTTAGTTAGCGACAGTTTTTCTGTCGCTAAGTCGTCGTTAAAGCATCGCTAATTGCACCTTTTGGTGAACCATTGTGACTATTTGAATGGTCATGAGCATGCCTATATATAGGGCCATTATTCCAGCATTTTTTATCATCCAAAACCAAAAACAAACACATACAAAACCTTTCTTTCAATATACCCGATTGCTATGCATAATAGTGCTATAGAACTATTATTTGTAGTGTCTTGAAACCCTCGATAACTCGGTAGTTCATCCGGATTATCACCACCATCGTGTAGTGTTGATAATTGCTACATACGTTGCTTCATTGTATCTTGGGAGGCAATTCGTCAGTAACCCAAAGCACGATTGTTCGAAAGAACGGTGGGGGCGAAATTGCTTTAAGGACATAGAGAACTCGCCTTGAAGTAACAAGTAGTAGCATTGGACTTCGTTTTATAAAACCATCATTCTAAACCCCTGAACTAACATTTTGATAAATTATTAGTTTTTTTTTTTTTTTTTTTTTTTTTTTTTTTTTTTTTTTTTTTTTTTTTTTTTTTTTTTTATCTTTTAGCACTTCCAACTTGAATAAAACACAACAATATGCCTTAATTAACATAAAAACAATAAAAAGGGTTACTTTAATTCAACTATTACCTAGTAAATAAAGTTTCAAAAGTCTCATATGTCAAAAACATCTAAATGAGGTTTCCCTTTATTATAATCAAGTTATTGGGTGAGCTTGTGGAGACCTAATTTTCTAGAGGGTGTATAAAGAATGCTTCAACAAAAAAGGAAAATAAGCACTAAGAAAGAGCTGTATGACCAATTTCTCAAAAGAAGTTAAAGGTTGATCATTTAGGGGCTCATTGTTAGGCCTTCCATTCTCTTCAAAAAGGGAAGTCTTGGGTTGTAATGTCTCTTCCACGGTCATGTCTCCTCATTCTCCCGCAAAACAGTTGCTTGGACCTTACACAATGTGAAAAGAAATGTGGCTCAGAACATGAAAGAGGGTGTTTGCCTGATGTTATGATCGAAAACTAATAGGTAAATGCAAAGAGAGAAACTCATATATACATTAACGACTACAATGTTGATACATATTCCTAACACATCAAGGCCATGAACCAGACCATATAGCCAGCATAGAGATATATAGCATAACTGCATACCGGAAAAATATCCTAATTATTTAATATAATATACTGTGTTATATGAACATTTTATTCTTATGTCAACAAAAAAACAGCTTGAGGTTTTAGATAGATAGATATGCTAATAAGTTGTTTTTGAATAATTCTACAGGCAACTTTCCGGAAATAATATAACTGGAAGGATTCCGGATGAGCTTGGAAACTTAACCAGCATAAGGACTCTAGATCATTCATTCAACCAGTTGCATGGTGCAATTCCTAATTCACTGGGCAAGCTCTGGATGCTTCAACACCTGTATGAATCTAGGCCCTGGATTATAGTTTTTTGGCTTTTTGCTTTTAGTTATTGCCATTTAACAGTTAAACTTGGGGCCTTTTATTTTTTATTTTTATATCAATCTGGTCCTGGATTTATTGGGTGCGGTCTAAGGCCCGGTCCGTCCTGGCCATGGATTTGTTATTGAAATGAAGAATAGAGGTGTCATTTTTCGGCCCCAACTTATGGGTTAACCGGCCGTTTTGGGTTATGCTTTGCCCCTAAGATGTCAAATGGGTAGTGTTTTAAAAATTAGGTGACATGGAACCGGGTTGAATGGTGTGATATTCAAAAGTTCATTCGTTGTACTAAAGTAGTTAGTTTTTTCAATCGTATTTAAACATTAGCTATCTATAAACACTAAGCTACGTAAAGATAAAAACTGTCTGCTGTCGGTCCAGCTAAGTTCGGCCCAACGTGTTATCCACACTATAGATTACCCGTTTTGACCTTTTAAAAAATTTTGAAAGTGTTTTGGTCATCAAGTCTGCTACTAATTGATAATCTAATGTTGTTGATGTGTGTGCAAGTACAGTCTTCTCAACGACAACACACTGACGGGAAGTGTTCCAGTATCATTAAAGGCTATAAATACATTAGAATTCATGTGAGTATAATTTTACCATTTTCTTAATATTTATGCATAGAGGATCATATATAAGAAAACTAAATTTTGTTTTAAATTTGTATAATAGTGATATTTCAAACAACAATTTGAGTGGAGATGTATTGCTTAATGGTTCCTTCCCTAATATCCCATCTAGCAGGTATGCTTCATATCATTTGTGTTTTCCAATATTAAAAAAGTGACACTTATGTTAAAATGATTCTTTTTCATTTTACAGTTTTGCTGGTAATCCTAACTTACGTGTTAGTATAGCTACTCATGAAACTCCAACGATACCGAGATCTCGTTCTCCTTCTGGTATATTCTTTAAAAAAAAATACTCAGTATTTACTTTATTACAGGCCGGCTTTAAGGGAGTGCAAGAGGTGCCATTACACAGTGCCACAAAATTCCATGCACTTTATTACATGTATATACACAACATTAGGCTTGAGTTTAATTATTTCACGCACTAGTGATACATGTGTATTTTGTATGTGTGTTTAAGGGCCTTTTTGTGGTGATGGCACGGGGCCACCGAAATCCATGAGACGGCCCTGCTTTATTACCAAGATTAATAATACATCTATGTTTAGGGTTTGATTATGACTCGCAAACTTAAAAGTGAAATTTCCACATATATAACTTTTTTCTACTGGTAAATAGAATATACGAGGTGGATCACCCGCGCGTTGCCGCGGGGTGATTTACTAAAGAAGGTTTAGCAAGTGTTGCAAAAATAATAATGGTAGTAAGAGATTGCTTCATTTTAAAGTTGGCAGAAGAAAAGTAAATTACATGGATTGTTAGACTATTACATAAACTTCTTGCTTCCACAATTCAATAGATGGTTACCAGTTGAGTATAGTTCCATCTGCGTTCATAATGCATCAAGGTTGCCCATAATCTCCTTCCAATAGTGCTTCTGCTCCAATAGAAATTTGATCACCTGCAAATGCAATAGGACAACTTACAAAATTGCAAGTCAAAAAGAATAGGCATTCAGATGTTGAGCTTTGTATTTTGATTTTAAAATGTACCTTGGTCATCAATCTACATAATAATATTATTTAATTGCCACTGGTTTTTTGCCAAAGTTTTAGATCAAACTACAGGTTAAAATTATCTTTTTCTACTAATGATCACGTTCAGAAGGAATTGCGAGAAGGGTTAAATCAGCGAACGACATTCCTTTTCTTTTCAGTCAGAAATGAATAGGTAAATAACAAATGGCAAAACACCCTTGTACCTGAGAATTGCCATGGAAGCAACTCCAAATGGCCCAACTTGTCCAACATGCCCATACTGAAACGCAGCCTGTCGCCTAACTATCCTGGCCGTCACACTCCAACTTTCGGTCGCTGGAGCTGCAATTTTCCAGATACATGAGGCCGTAAGCCGGTGAAATAAGCTAATCTAAACAGCCCCTTAATATTTTTCCCAATTGGTTTCTTTTATAATAAATGGTAAATTATATATCAACTATTCTCAAAATAGCAATATAAGTCAGGGGTTGTTAACCTCATGTGGCATTTTCATTAAACAAAGCACATTTTTTTACTCATTCTGTAACGTCTATGGGAATAGCATCCATGGACAAAGGAAAGAAAGCACATTTTTACTCATTAAAGAAAGCACATTTTTACTCATTTTGTAACGTCTATGGGAATAGCATTCATGGACAACGGAAAGAAAGCACATTTCTGCACCAATAATGTCAAAATTACTTTCTTTACACCATCGACCTGTGTAACGTATATTTTGGGTGACCTTTTGTGACATAATCTCATAACTGGTATGATTACGATAACATAAAGAGAGACAAAAGGTTACCTCGGTGACTTCTCCAATACATTCACAAAACTCTTTCAGAACATCTTCATACGCATCAAGAGGAATTCCATCAAGATATACATCGGAACAATAAGGAGGAAGAGCAAGCTTAAGCGAATGATGAGAATAAAGAAATCTCAGCAGTCACATGTGTGCAGGTTGGTTACATGAGAAAGAATAACCACATCAACTGGTTCGATAATATTCTGTCTCCAACTCTGAGGAGCCATCTCACAAAGTTCATCCCTCGCTTCCTTCACCCGTTCCACAACCCTATCAGAAGCTAATTTTGCATATAAGATTGAACCAAATACAATATCATTCCAACATCTGAAACAAATTTACAACAGGAAAGAAAGCATATAATTTAAATTTATCCAATTGGTATGGCTTTAAATTTTCATTGAATTGACTCTACCAAATATTCACCTCAAAAGGCAACACGTTGTTTGCAGCTTCCAGCGGTTTGGCTCCAATCCGATGAACTTTGTTTACATCAGTTACTTTCAAAAACCAAACGCCACAAAATGACAACCTAAATTAAACAATTATAAGTAACGGGTCAAAATTGTGAAGCTTGGGTGAAATTAATACATACGTGCTATTTTAGTGTAATCTTTTTCTAGGCAGTGAGGCAAGGTCTTTCACGCATGTCGCTTTGATGCGTGCTAAGTTTACATTAAATGACTGAATTAATCATATGCTGCAAAATAAATTATTCCAAACACACTCTAAGTTATACCCAAAAAAAGAAAATCAATGTTAAGGACATTATATTTTGGGTGCTGGTGCATCCAGCGAAAAAAATGAAGGTTATCTACACAAATTAGCATTACGTAAGGGAAATGGTACCTATTTGTTGACACATCAATTGAGCGTATTCTGAGACCACAACGGTGTACTGCACGCGACTAATACCCTTCAGTTCCTCATTGTCTCCTTTGACATGTGAAAAAAGAATACAAATTAGTTATAACTTTTTGAATTCTAAATGGAATTCTTTAATAGTACATAAACCTTTCCCCTCTTAACTTTGTGGGGCTATAACTCTTTAAGTATTGAAAAGTGAACTTCATGGGTAGTCAATGGCAACATGATCAGATCTGCATCCTGTGATTTAAAACAACCATGAAAGCAAAAAAAGGAAATAACAAATTAAGGGAAAAACAGAAATACTAAAACACTCAGATGTAAATAATGGAAGTAAGCTGAAAGATAAAGAATACCATACCGTATAAACTAAAGGCCATTTGAGATGTTGGTTCTAAATGATATTACTGACATAAAAATAGACTGTTCACAAAAAACTAATACCTTAACACGGCCGACTGCTCCCACAACTATATCCACTCATCTTTTCAACTGCACAGTTTCAGGAGAAATAGACGCCCCCCCCCTTCCACCATACAAACAGCATGATGTCAAACCGTAAATCAAAACATGTAAATACAAAGTGTGTATTCATTCTCAGCTAAAATGATTCAAGTAAAACTGAGACATACCCTTTCATTTCATGTCATTTGACTTGGCTTCTGCTCCTCGGCCAAACCCACTGTCTTCTCCTTAGTACTCTTTTGCAAGAGGGGGAACCACCACTATCGACCTGCAAGATGAAAACTTAACTTCAGAACGCACAAAAGACGAATAGACAAAAGTATCCATGAGAACACATATTTTCACATTACTTGCACTACCTTGTTGTTCAACATTTGCTAATAAGCATCCGCCTGTAAAAAATTAGCCCCAAATACAAATATCAGTAGTCATGTGTGTCATAAACAGCCATGGTTAATTCTATACACAAAAAGAAAATTTGACTAACCTTCAACGTGGCAATCATCTGTTCTGACAACACCAATACCAGAACCATTGAAACCGGATTGCTAATTTTATTATCACTCCGATGTTTTCCATAAATGTAGTCCAATAAAAATCAGGCTCAGATTTGTATATGTTGGTTAGGTCATAGAAGTATCCGAATTCCACTACGGCTGCAAAGAAATCCGGTTGCATAGCAGGATATGCTATGCCATCCGGTCACTGCCTCACCAAGTTAGGGTCGGAACATCTCGCCAAAATTACAACAATCATCACAGCCATAAAAACTTTGTTAAAAACAATGTTACTTATATAACCCATGAATAACCGATTGTGCAAAGGTGGAACGACCGCCATGGCTGCGTTAGCGTAAACGCCCCGCCAAGATACGACCGTTCTCATACCTTGAACAATTTCAGTAACATAACCTACAACCAAACGGAACCGCTGTGTTATGGCGAATTGAGAACCATAACACAATGGCTGCAAACTTTACTGTTTGTCGTGGCATGGCTGCAAGTTGGTCACATCTGCAAGCTTAATGCAGCCCAGCATGACCAACCAATTGATACAAACAATAAGCAATCTATATCGTTGCCCATGGCTGTAAACACAGTTGTTTGCCGCGCCACCCACACCACGTATGGCATGGCTGGAAACCAAGTGAGTTGGCACGGCAAGATGAGTACACCCCACATGGCTGCAAACACGTTACCGTGATGCCCTGCCAAGATAGGGGCGGATAATGCTAATCCAGCATTAGCTTCACTCATATGTAGCAGACAAACACCAGAAACCAAAACCACATTGGCAGCAAACCCTGCGCAAACCATGGTTGTTGCAACCAACACACCGGCAACCCCATACCTACAAAAAATTATAAGTCAATTGTTGTTGTTGCTGTTACTTAAAAACCATAAAATTTAAAAGGCTGATATCCAAATTAGCTATGGTTTTTATGCCTAATATCCAAAGTAGTTATGGCAAAAACCATAACATTAGTTTTACCATAACTGAAATAGTTTGGTTTTTAATTAAAACCTTAAAAACCACCAGATTTAAAAGCCTAATATCCTAATTAACTGTTGGTAAAACTAATTTTATGGTTTAGTTTTGATTAATTTTATGGTTTTTTTTCCGCTATGGTTTTTTAAGGCTTTTAAATTAACGAAACCCTAATATTCAAATTAGGTCATGAATTAGGCAAAGGAACCCTAATATCGAAATTCGGTCATGAATTAGGCAAAACTAAACCATAACAGAAAATCAAGAAACATAAAATTTGAAAGCCCTAAAAAAACCCCAAATTAACATACCTCTACCATTTAACCACCCTCATTTATTTTGCCTATACATAAAAGAGATACATTTAATAGTCTTAACACCTTGACCTTTCCTAATTGGGTGATGATATGTGCACATATGTATTTACTTCATACACATAAAATATAGTGGGAGGAGTGTGGGACCATTAGGATCATACAAGCAAATTTTATGTGTATGAAGTAAAAACATATGTGTACATATCACCTCCCTTCCTAATTTGGCAAAACCTAAACGCAGCATAAGGGAAGATGGCTAAAAAATCAAAGAAAATAGGCAAAAAAAACTCAAGAAACAAAGATCAAACCTAGTATGAATCCGTGAAAGCAGTGAATTTGCCGAACCTTTTTTTGATGACAAAAAGATAACCCACACAGATCTAAGATCATATACACCAACCAACACAAAATATGTGGAGGAAAGGATAACATATCCTGTAGAAGGTAACATCTGGCAAAAATATAGCCACAAAAGCAATAAAAAAAATCCTTCCATAGTACACAGATGGTACGGCTAGTGAAGCCCCAAATTTTTCGGATCAAAAGATGGCCGGATAATAGTGGCCGGAGCTACCCAGGCGGATCTAAAATTGACAAAGGAAACGTGAGAGAGGGTGAATAGTGTGGGTCGGGTTATGTAATAGAAAGAGGCACATGGGGTGTGCCCAAGTGGTCCGCTTTTTTTCTTTTTCTTAAGTGTCACTGTTCATTCCCTCTTGATGAATGTTATATAGAATAATTAATATCTGAACTGCTGAAACTGAATATGGTGTAGATTATCTGTGTGTGATTTTATTTTATTTTATTTTATTTGGCAACTTGGATAGGAAATATTATTCTGACTAATGTAATAAAACATGTCATTTCAGTTTGGAGCCGTACAACCACAGCCATTGCTATAGGAACTTGTGTGGGTGTTGTCATTCTGACTATGATGTAACTGGTTAGTAAAAGAGCTACTCGTTTCTATTTACGATTGCCACAACTATTTTGCAAAAGGAGGAGAATGTTTTTTTTTTACCATTTGACATTTATTTCATTTGACCTCTGTCACTTTACCATTATAAAAGAGTGAAATTGCATGATACAAATAAGCAGACATTCGAAAGCCCCTGCCTTTGATGAAATTCATATATTAGGCTAATTCAGTCTCGAAATTGCAAACTACGTAACGAAGATCACATCTCTCATGAAATAAATGTTCCAATCAATCTTCATGGAGTAATTTTCTCAGTATACGACCTGTAGTCAAAATTCAGTGTTTAATTGTTGCTGCAAAGAGAGTTAAAGTACTTTTACTTGAGTGATTACTTACATAATTGATATTCAACACCACCTCAACCCAAACATAACCCATTTAATAATCGTGTCAGGAAATTTAACCCGACCCCGAACCTGTATATCTCATCTATGACCCGTGTACCCGCTTACACGTCAAGCGTGTTAGTATAAAGAAGGATCAGTAACCAAAGAAAAAGGACTTTTGTTTAGGATAACAACGTAAAGTTATATTGGGAAGCAATACAAGAGAAGAGCAACCTAAATATTTCTTATGACTTTGATGAAATTCATATATTAGGCTAAATCAGTCTCGAAATTACTTACGTGTACATAAAACGCAGGCATACATGAACATATAAACAAGTTTTTGTTGATATATTCCATGTAGACATTTCATCAAACACTTCCTATGCAGATTTTAAAAAACAGACCAGCAAATTAACTTTTGAAGTAGCAAACAAAACAACAAGTTGACTAGTAAGTAACAGATGTTCTATAATTAGAGCAAAGGGAGCCATAACGTCCCACCGGCGTTATTCCTACATGGCACTCCTCCAACGCACGTTATGGCGTTAACACGATTTCCAGGTGGCTTGCGTTTGTGCTACGTTTCAACGCACGTTATTCTGGCAACTTGCGTTGCAACGTGAGGAAGGCAAGGAAAAAAAATTACAAACACCCCCTAAAATATAGCCGTTTGATTGGAACTAAAAAAAAATGAAACTTACCGTTTGAATACAACGGTTATATTTTTCAAAATAAAAAAAATTTCAAACCCTTATACATACCACTAATATACTTATGTTATTCAAAAAAAAACAAAAAAAACAATGGCAACGATTTATCAAAAAAGAAACCGAGAAAGACGACGCGGATTGCCAAAATGCTTTTGTGGAAGTCATCAAGAAGTTTGAGCTTGCGAAACAACTGAAACGACGACTTAGAGAACGCTACGTAGCGTGCACAGACATCTCAGATGATAGGAAATATGTGATCGACACGTTCTTGAACGATGAATATCGTAAGGACGCTGCTGTTGTTGAATCGCTATGGGTTTGTGTCAACCAGATACAGGCCCAAATCTCCAACAAGATCCGTTGGAGTTATCAAGAAAATGTTAAATTTGCTAAGGTTGAACAACAACAACAGCAACAGCAACAACAACAACAACAACATGGTGCATCAAGTTCATCTGCACCAAGAGTTGTTGTGCAACAACAACAGCTGCCTCATCTGGATCACTACCGGCTAAGCTTTGAGGAAAATGTGGCAGCTAAGGATGGTGGTTGGACCTCTGAGAATGAGCGGGAGCTGATTAGGTTGGAGGCTCAGTTAGAGGAAGAGAAAAGTACTCTGCGTATGACGACGGGTATGACTCCAACAACTCAGAAACTTGGGATCACCTGGACTACAACTGAAGTTAGGTTTATGTTTAGGTGATGTTTTAATTTAGTATCGTTTTTAAATTATGTTTATGTAACGTTTAAGTATTTCTGTTTAGTATGTTTCTTTTAAATAAATTCATTTTCTTAAAAAAAAACATTACAATACAATACGAAAACAAGACATACAACACAAATAACAGATACGATACGAAACAAGACATACAACACAAATGACAAATATGATACGAAAACAAGACATACAACACCGTTAGGTATTTTATTCGGCCCATCTGGGGTTGTTTCTCAAAACCTCCCACACGTGAACGTATTTGAAGGTTTTCCCACCATAGCGTTCTTTAAAACTTCTCATTGCATTCCTGAGACAAACAATGTGATCGTCCCCGGTTGTTAGCCGCAAGTGTTTGTAAATACCATTGAATACAACACAATCACAGTTGAGTCTGCTCCATTTACTACACACCATATCATTGTTTCGAATGACACCGTCAGAAAGATTGTTGAACATAGCTACAATCCGGTTCCAAAAAGAGTTTGCATTGTGGTTGACATTATCTTCATGAACTGCAACCCAAACTTGTGCTAGCAAGATTTCTTCTTCAACTGACCAACGATTAGCTATTTCAAATGTTTGAAGTTTGAAAAAAATTTGTAAATTGGTATGCTATTTATAGCCGTTTGAAACAATAGGAGCGGGATAGATTTGAAATTCAAATTCAAAAAATGAGCGGGATAGATTTTAAATTCAAATTCAAAAATGAGCGGGATATATTTAAAATTCAAATTCAAATAGGAGCGGGATATATTTAAAATTCAAATCTTAATAATATAGTGTTTGAATGTTTAATGAATGAAATTGTTGAAGATAGAATTTGTAAATTGTTATTTTAAAAAAATGTGGGTCCCTGAAAGTGGTGTTATTGGGTGTTATGATTGTTTTTTGGTGTTATGTTATTTGGTGTTAAGATGATGTGACGCTGACGTGGCACTGAGTTATTTCATAACTCAAGTTATTGCTCCCTTTGCTCTTAGAACCTTGCTTCTACCATTATTGCAAATAAATAAAAATTGTGACATGAAATACCAGAGAAGTTAAAAGTTATGTCAAAGCTTCTTTTAAAGAAGTTAAAAACAGAGAAGGTGGGAAAGAGAAAAAGAGGGAAAACGTGGTGTCGCATGAAGAGGTCGGCCTAGGTAAAATTAGCGGGAAATTAAAACTCTTCCCACCAATTATTCCGTAAAAAAACCCAAATTCGTATACCCTCCAAAAAGAGTAAATTAGTGGAACGCAGGTGCACTATTTTGTAGACATTCAACCCAGTGTACCATAGAAATATAACAACCTGAACCCAAACCCTTAAGCTAACACAAACTCATCATTCTATTTTAGTTAAATGGTAAAGGTTATATGGTAAGAGAAAAAGTGAAATAAGATGCAATTAAAATCGTTTTTAGCCACATACATATAGCAGAAACTTTGCCAAACATCCATGATCTGAAGATACCAAGTACTAAAATCTCCATTTGATCTAAAGTAAGAAGCTAATATTTCCTTTCGCAACATGGATTTTTAACTTACATATTCTTCTTTCCATTGGAATGAGACACATTTTCATCGATGGAACGTAGTTGATCTCTAAGATTTTGGTTTTCTGCTAGCAAGCGGTCGTATTCAAGAAGGAAGCCTTCTGATTGGTTCTTGAGTGCAACTGAATTGGCTTCTGCAGATTTAATCTCTTTCACCTTTGTTGCATGTTCAGATTCAAGATTTTGGATTTGTGTTTTCAATTTAGACATTTCTTCGTTCAATATTTTAACCTCATCTGCACCTTTGTTCTTGGTTTCTTCAGCTGTCCGGTTTTGTTTCTTTGCAGCTTCCATGGTCTTTCTAAGTATGCGAAGTTCTCTGATGTAATGATGCAGCCTATCTATCATCAGTGCAAGGAAAAGCGAGAATCCTGATGAAAGAATTAACCCAAATTTAGTCATAAGGAAAGGTCCACTAGAAACCCAAATAAGACTCTGATCATCCTAACAACCATGTTGAACACTAGCAGTTATCTCACAGATCATTAGATATGTAAAACAACCATTGCCAGTTTTAATTTCCCGAGTTAAATTTCAAACTACTATTTAAGAAAAATTGTATGAAGAAGCTCCTTTAAGCTCTTTCAAATAGACATTATCCGTTTATCCAGTTCAAGTGGATTTACAGGGTTTATCAAACTACCATGTACAGCGTGTTTTCCTTTCAAAATCGGCTGGGACGTCCATTAACTCACGCGATCACCTGATCCAACTGCTAACACACACCCTGACTTAAAAAGAAGTGCATATGTGTAACACAAATCACAGTTATATATCTAGACCCTCAGTTATTAAATCTAGACCCTCAGTTAGATAGAATGGTGTCTGGATATGAAGCTACGTTCAGCATATTAACATGATTCCTAAAAAATCAAATCTTTGCTGGCTTGTAAGATTTGGTCACTTCAAGTATTATTTCAATGTTTAACTCTTAATTTAATAGCAAAGCGTGCTAAGAGATAGTGTCTAAAGGATTGAAAATGAAACCAGTGAACATCCTTGCATTTTAAAAGGGGCGTCTTTGAACCTGTAAATAGACATCCTTACAAATTTCACTTGTATAAAAAANCTCAAACCATAATTGTGCTAATATAGCGAAAATCTACAACATATCAATAATAAATTAAGCCTTAAGAGTCATTCACTTTACAGAGGGTTAAGCTATACATTATTGTTGATACGTCTCCAACATTTTAAATGCCCATATCCTCAAACAACCAGCACTAGGCTTTTAGGGATATTATCTAACACTCTGTAAAAAGCAAGATCAGTAGCGTTACAAACGGAGTTCTTTTGGATGCAAAACATGGCAATGCAGTGCATAATATGTATAGACCTTTCTGAGCTATCACTCACTTTATGACAGATGTGTACTAAAAGACGCACAATAGTACAATGCTGCAACTTCAAACTTTACGGGTTCACAATGAAATCACATTAATTGCTCATGGTTCACCCTGCTAAGTGTTGTTTCTCTAACTGGGTTTTTTTTTTTTTTTTTTTTTTTTTTTTTTTTTTTTTTTTTTTTTTTTTTTTTTTTATTTATTTATTTATTTTTTTTTTTTTATGATAACAAACTCAAACAGAAGCTAATATACATTTAGATACATATATACCAAACTATGGTAATTGTTAACATGAATTAAGATTAATGTGAAGAAAAATATAATTACTCCCACCAATCCACTATGATGACAAGAAAACAGCTACTGGTAAAGGGTGTTTGGGACTGCATTTTCAAACTAATTATCAGATTCTTGTGTTTTAATACAACATATTACCCAAACATTATGTCATCAACCAAAGTAAAATTATTAGTTTGAAAACTGATCTCGTTGTTAAAATATTTTTTTTTTAAAACTAAAAACATCATGCGAAAATTTCACTCGTATATACAAAATATCTCACACAAATAATTTAGTAAGCAGATTAGATAAACAATCCAAAACACCCTCAAAACTGATTATACGCAGCATAAAAAACACAATAAGGGGGTGTTTGCTTCGGCTTATATAGCAGGCTTATGGCTTATGTGGTTTCCGGCTTATGTTTCATACGGATTATTTTGAAACTTTTCGGCTTATATAAGCTTATTATGTAATATAAAGCTTATATATGTGATTTGAAATTTTTTAGATATGTAAGTTTTGGATATGTAAATGTTTTGGATATGTTAGTTGAATGATGATGTTCCATGATACAGCTAGCAAGAAGTGATAACATCGTATGCATGACCATTGGCAATGCAACTACAATACTAAACCTCTTGTGAAATGGAACAGAACAGAACCTTCGCTTGCAGCAAGCAAAGTAAAAGTCCAGTTATAAAACTAATCTGATCAGCTTTTAAGAAGCAAACAAATGCAGAAAATTCTGCATAAACTTACACTATTAAAACCAGAAAGGCAATCTGGTTTGTAAAGGTTGTTCTTGGGACTAAATCTTAGAAGAGATAAGGGGTGTTGGACAAAAACAAATGCAGAAAATTCTGCATAAACTTGAACTATAAAAAACCTAAAATTCTCGGGACTAAAATTCTGGACAAAGTTGGTTAAGGGGGAAAAACAGTTTAAGGGTTGTTTGGACAAAACAATTTAAAGGCTGTTTGGATTAGAGCACTTTAAGGGACTGTTTGAATATAACAATTATTAGATTGTGGATAGAATGTGGAATATAATTTGGGATAGAACTATTTACAAAAGTGAGCAGAAAACACATTGAACAAACAATTCCTGCACAAGGTAAATTCAGCGCAGTTTTTTTGAAACAACAATTTTATAATCAGTCCCAAACACAAGTTATTACGAAACTGGTTTATAGTCTTACAGTCTGTTAATACTTTGTATTAATGCAACAAATGCAATTTTCTGGACAGAAATGCTTAGACGAAAAAACCACAAAGTATACAAATTTTGCACAAACAAGTTATTAGGAAACACACGCCTTATATAACTAATGCACATTGTGAAAAGTTATAGAATTTCAAATATCATGAGGGACATTGAAAAAAATTCTACAAACCTTCTTTTGAGTTCCCCGAATTTCTTCCACACGTTGCTTTTGTTTCCTTTTCATGTCTAATATACGCAAGCTTTGATTTTTTTCATGAGTTGACGCAACTGCTAAGTTTATTATGCTTCTGCCTGCAAAAGAAACACTTTTTTTACTTCAAAGGCTCGAAGAATGCATATTTTATACACCCTATACTATTTTAGTTATTTTTATAACAGCGAACAGGTGTACCTTAATTAACATAAAAACAATAAAAAGGGCTAGCGGCGCAACTTGTTGCTCGTTTGCCTTCAACCACTATGTAAATTATTTTAATGAAAAAAAATTAATGTTGCAGGCAAAAAAAAAAAAAAAAAAAAAAAAATCAACTATTAGCTAGTAAATAAAGTTTCAAAAGTCTCATATGTCTAAAACATCTAAATGAGGTTTCCCTTTACTATAATCAAGTTATTGGGTGAGCTTGTGGAGACCTAATTTTCTAGAGGGTGTATAAAGAATACTTCAACAAAAAAGGAAAATTAGCACTAAGAACGAGCTGTATGACCGACCAATTTCTCAAAAGAACTTAAAGGTTGATCATTTAGGGGCTCATTGTTAGGCCTTCCATTCGGTTCAAAAGGGGAAGTCTTGGGTTGTAATGTCTCTTCCACAGTCATGTTCTCCTCATTCTCCCGCAGAACAGTTTCTTGGACCTTACACAATGTGAAAAGAAATGTAGCTCAGAACATGAAAGAGGGTGTTTGCCTGATGTTATGATCGAAAACTAATAGGTAAATGCAAAGAGAGAAACTCATATATACATTAACGACTACAATGTTGATACATATTCCTAACACATCAAGGCCATGAACCAGACCATATAGTCAGCATAGAGATATATAGCATAACTGTATACCGGAAAAATATCCTAACTATTTAATATAATATACTGTGTTATTTGATACGTGAGCGCGGAGATAGACATGCACATTTTATTCTTATGTCAACAAAAAAACAGCTTGGGGTTTTAGATAGATAGATATGCTAATAAGTTGTTTTTGAATAATTCTACAGGCAACTTTCCGGAAATAATATAACTGGAAGAATTCCGGATGAGCTTGGAAACTTAACCAGCATAAGGACTCTAGATCTTTCATTCAACCAGTTGCATGGTGCAATTCCTAATTCACTGGGCAAGCTTTGGATGCTTCAACACCTGTATGAATCTAGGCCCTGGATTATAGTTTTTTGGCTTTTTGCTTTTAGTTATTGCCATTTAACAGTTAAACTTGGGGTCTAAGGCCCGGTCCGTCCTGGCCATGGATTTTTTATTGAAATGAAGAACAGAGGTTTTATTTTTCGGCCCCAACTTATGGGTTAACCGGCCGTTTTGGGTTATGCTTTGCCCCTAAGATGTCAAATGGGTAGTGTTTTAAAAATTAGGTGACATGGAACCGGGTTGAATGGTGTGATATTCAAAAGTTCATTCGTTGTACTAAAGTAGTTAGTTTTTTCAATCGTGTTTAAACATTAGCTATCTATAAACACTAAGCTACGTAAAGATAAAAACTGTCTGCTGTCGGTACAGCTAAGTTCGGCCCAACGTGTTATCCACACTATAGATTACCCGTTTTGACCTTTTAAAAAACTTTGAAAGTGTTTTTGGTCATCAAGTCTGCTACTAATTGATAATCTAATGTTGTTGATGTGTGTGCAATTACAGTCTTCTCAACAACAACAGACTGACGGGAAGTGTTCCAGTATCATTAAAGGCTATAAATACATTAGAATTCATGTGAGTATAATTTTACCATTTTCTTAATATTTATGCATAGAGGATCATATATAAGAAAACTAAATTTTGTTTTAAATTTGTATAATAGTGATATTTCAAACAACAATTTGAGTGGAGATGTATTGCTTAATGGTTCCTTCTCTAGTATCCCATCTAGCAGGTATGCTTCATATCATTTGTGTTTTCCAATAGTAAAAAAGTGACACTTATGTTAAAATGATTCTTTTTCATTTTCCATTAACTATAATCTTTTGAGAACTTGAATTAACATAAAGCAATTGAAGGCAAACGGGCAACAAGCTGCGCCGCCAGCCCTTTTTGGATTACAGTTTTGCTGGTAATCCTAACTTACGAGTTAGTATAGCTACTCATGAAACTCCCACGATGCCGAGATCTCGTTCTCCTTCTGGTATATTCTTTAAAAAAAAAATATTTACTTTATTATCAAGATTAATAATACAGCTATGTTTAGGGGTTGATTATGACTCGCAAACTTAAAAGTGAAATTTCCACATATATAACTTTTTTCTTCTGGTAAATAGAATATATTAATATCTGAACTGCTGAAACTGAATATGTGTAGATTATCTGTGTGTGATTTTTTTTTTTNATGAAATTCATATATTAGGCTAATTCAGTCTCGAAATTGCAAACTACGTAACGAAGATCACATCTCTCATGAAATAAATGTTCCAATCAATCTTCATGGAGTAATTTTCTCAGTATACCACCTCTAGTCAAAATTCAGTGTTTAATTGTTGCTGCAAAGAGAATTAAAGTACTCTTACTTGAGTGATTACTTGCATAATTGATCATGTCAGGAAATTCAACACCACCTCAACCCAAACATAACCCATTTAATAATCGTGTCAGGAAATTTAACCCGACCCCGAACCTGTATATCCCATCTATGGCCCGTGTACCCGCTTACTCGTCAAGCGTGTTAGTATAAAGAAGGATCAGTAACCACAGAAAAAGGACTTTTGTTTAGGATAACAACGTAAAGTTATATTGGGAAGCAATACAAGAGAAGAGCAAACTAAATATTTCTTATGACTTTGATGAAATTCATATATTAGGCTAAATCAGTCTCGAAATTACTTACGTGTACATAACACGCAGGCATACATGAACATATAAACAAGTTTTTGTTGATATATTCCATGTAGACATTTCATCATGCAGATTTTTAAAAACAGACCAACAAATTAACTTTTGAAGTAGCAAACAAAACAAGTTGACTAGTAGTAACAGATACAAAGAACAGTTCTATAATTAGAACCTTGCTTCTCCCATTGTTGCAAATAAATAAAAATTGTGACATGAAATACCAGAGAAGTTAAAAGTTATGTCAAAGCTTCTTTTAAAGAAGTTAAAAACAGAGAAGGTGGGAAAGAGAAAAAAAGAGGGAAAACGTGGTGTCGCATGAAGAGGTCAGCCTAGGTAAATTAGCGGGAAATTAAAACTCTTCCCACCAATTATTCCGTAAAAAAACCCAAATTCGTATACCCTCCAAAAAGCGTAAATTAGTGGAACGCAGGTGCACTATTTTGTAGACATTCAACCCAGTGTACCATAGAAATAGAACAACCTGAACCCAAACCCTTAAGCTGACAGCCTTTCAAATCAGCTTAGAACCATAATGACCTCAATTGCATCCTACAATTTACTTGGTGTACATACTGAACTCATCATTCTATTTTAGTAATAATGGTAAAGGTTCTATCATCTATGGTAAGAGAAAAAGTGAAATAAGATGCAATTAAAATCGTTTTTAGCCACATACATATAGCAGAAACTTTGCCAAACATCCATGATCTGAAGATACCAAGTACTAAAATCTCCATTTGATCTAAAGTAAGAAGCTAATATTTCCTTTCGCAACATGGATTTTTAACTTACATATTCTTCTTTCCATTGGAATGAGACACATTTTCATCGATGGAACGTAGTTGATCTCTAAGATTTTGGTTTTCTGCTAGCAAGCGGTCGTATTCAAGAAGGAAGCCTTCTGATTGGTTCTTGAGCGCAACCGAATTGGCTTCTGCAGATTTAATCTCTTTCACCTTTGTTGCATGTTCAGATTCAAGATTTTGGATTTGTGTTTTCAATTTAGACATTTCTTCGTTCAATATTTTAACCTCATCTGCACCTTTGTTCTTGGTTTCTTCAGCTGTCCGGTTTTGTTTCTTTGCAGCTTCCATGGTCTTTCTAAGTATGCGAAGTTCTCTGATGTAATGATGTAGCCTATCTATCATCAGTGCCAGGAAAAGCGAGAATCCTGCATTTAATAACAAAAAGAATTAACCCAAATTTAGTCATAAGGAAAGGTCCATTAGAACCCAGATAAGACTGATCATCCTAACAACCATGTTGAACACTAGCATTTATCTGACGGATCATTAGATATGTAAAACAACCATGAAGAGGTTAGAATAGATAAAACACTTGCCGGTTATAATATCCCAAGTTAAATTTCACACTACTATTTAAGAAAAATTGTATGAACAAGCTCCTTTAAGCTCTTTCAAAAAGACATTATCCGTTTATCCAGTTCAAGTGGATTAACAGGGTTTATCAAACTACCATGTACAGCGAGGTTTTCCATTAACTCCCGCGATCACTTGATCCAACTGCTAACACACAACCTGACTTTAAAGAAGTGCATATGTGCAACACAAATCACAGTTATATATATCCATTTTTTATGTATGTACTTCGTGGCTAAATCTAGACCATCAGTTAGATAGAATGGTGTCTGGATATGAAGCTACGGTCAGCATATTAACATGATTCCTAAAAAATCAAATCTTTGCTGGCTTGTAAGATTTGGTCACTTAAAGTATTATTTCAATGTTTCCCTCTTAATTTAATAGCAAAGCATGCTAAGAGATAACGTCTAAAGGATTGAAAATGAAACCAGTGAACATCCTTGCATTTTAAAAGGGGCGTCTTTGAACCTGTAAATAGACATCCTTACAAATTTTGCTTGTATAAAAAAAACCTACGATTTGTAGGAGCGTGGATTTGGGAGAGAAACTAATTTATCAGAAAGCTGAAATGAAACCACTTTCAACTTAAGTTACATTACAACTAGGCACCTCAAACCACAATTGTGCTAATATAGCGAAAATCTACAACATATCAATAATAAATTAAGCCTTAAGTGTCATTCACTTTATAGAGGGCTAAGTTATACATTATTGTTGATACGTCTCCAACATTTTAAATGCCCCTATCCTCAAACAACCAGCACTAGGCTTTTAGGAATATTATCTAATATTCTGTAAAAAGCAAGATCAGTAGGGTTACAAACGGAGTTCAGATGGATGCAAAACATGGCAATGCAGTGCATAATATGTATAGACCTTTCTGAGCTATCAATCACTTTATGACAGATGTGAACTAAACAAGGCCGCCTAGGCGGATTGAACATTTCTATATAAAAAATTTTAAATTATGTATATTTGATATAAATCTGCATATTTTTGTATATTTTTAATAATTTTATTAATGTTCTTATTATTTTTAATTATATATCTTTTGTATATATTGCAAAATTTACAAGAAAATTATATATTATTAAGGCCAATATATATTTTTAATGGGCCGAAATACCTTCAAATCTTCGATCATGTGTGTTTAATTGTGATTGTGGTGTTTTTATCATCATGAATCGTTCCAATTGTAAATCCAGAGGCGTATTTGGTCAGAGTGTGTGAAAAGAGGGGTTAATTGGGGTAAAAAAAAAACTCTAATTTGAAGTTTTTATAAGTGTTGACCGGGTGGTATAGGCGTTGACCGATTTGGCCCGCCTAGCCTAATTTGACAGCCTAGCCCGATTTGACCCGCCTAGGCGGGATGTTGACCGCCTTTTGACCAAAACGACTAATTCGACCGCCTAGCTTCAAATCGCCACGGTAAGTGACCGCCTAGGCGGCCGCCTAGACCGCTTTTTACAACACTGGAACTAAAAGACACACAATAGCACAATGCTGCAACTTCAAATTTTACGGGTTCACAATGAAATCACATTAATTGTGATACGAACCTATCCCATACTAGGCTCGTATCGGTTTATAAGTCCAAGTGTAGAACTCACTCAAAAAGCTAGCTTGTAAGAGGAGGGGACACCTTGACTTTATAAACCATCAACCAATCCCATACTTGGCCGATGTGGGATCGTAACAATACCTCACCCTTTGAAGAACCAACGTCCTCGTTGGTCACGGCTATGTTGGTAACGGTTGGCACCCCTCTTTGGGTTCAAGACACCACTCCATAGGCCACCACTCCGAGCTCGTTGGTCACGGCTATGTTGGTCACGGCTGTGTTGGTCACGGTTGGCACCCTTCTTTCGGGTCCAAGCCACCACTCCACAGGCCACCACTCCATAGGCCACCACTCCGAGTGTTGGAACCTCGAACGGTAAGGCTGGCTCTTGATACCAATTGATACGAAACCATACTAGGCTCGTATCGGTTTATAAGTCCAAGTGTAGAACTCACTCAAAAAGCTAGCTTGTAAGAGGAGGGGACACCTTGACTTTATAAACCATCAACCAATCCCATACTTGGCCGATGTGGGATCGTAACAATACCTCACCCTTTGATACCAATTTGATACGAACCAGGACTGAATTATTATTAAAATATCAAAAGAACGAAAATAAAGAACGAGATAGTGCCTACTTTCGAGATGTAGGTGACCTCCCAATGTCTTAAGACCCCAAATTCTGCATACCCTAAACCTGTAACCCTAATGCCCTATAAATAATAGACTCTCTAGCTTAGCCAACAAGCTAATACATATAAAAGGAAAGTACTAATAACAGAAACAACTAAATCAACAGCCCCTTCACTTATAATATTTGCCTAAAAGTGCCGGATCGTATCAAATTGCTCATGTTTCACCCTGCTAAGTGTTGTTTCTCTAACCGTGTTTTTTTTTNTTTTTTTTTTAAACAAACTCAAATAGAAGCTAATATACATTTAGATGCATATATACCAAACTATGGTAATTGTTAACATGTAATTAAGATTAATGTGAAGAAAAATATAATTATTCCCACCAATCCACTATGATGACATGAAAACAGCTACTGGTAAAGGGTGTTTGGGACTGCATTTTCAAACTAATTATCAGATTCTTGTGTTTTATTATAACATATTACCCAGTTTAAAGTGATTCGATGAAACACATTTTGTCATCAACCAAAGTAAAATTATTAGTTCGAAAACTGATCTCGTTGTTACAATATTTTCTTTTTAAAATTGAAAACATCATGCGAAAATTTCCACTCACATATATCATATATGAAATATCTCACAGAAATAATTTAGTAAGCAGATTAGATAAACACCCTCAAACCTGCTTATATGCAGCATAAAAAACACAATAAGCAAATAACACATGTAAAAGTAGCTTATTCAAACTGATCATTCCAACAAGCATAATAATCACTACAAAATAATATATCAAACATGTAACATACTGTATTAATCACTAAAGGGGTGTTTGTTTGAGCTTATATAGCCGCCTTATGGCTTATTTGATTTTAGGCTTATGTTACATAATCTAACATTTTGTGGCTTATTTTGAAACTTTATATAAGCTTATTATGTCATAATAAACTTATATAAGCCGAAAAGATTCAAAAATAGCCACAAAAAGTGAGCTTCTGGATCATAAGCCGAAAACCAAATAAGCCATAAGCGGGCTATATAAGCCGAAACAAACACCCCCTAAGATTGCTTGTTGTAAAAAACTGATCTCTTTTGTTGCAATATTTTCTTTTTGTATTAAAATCACTAAAAGCACTAATTAAACCACTTGGTCTAGATCGGGAAAGGCATACTGCCCGCTTGGATGTCACTACACAACTCGAATCACTAACTACTAACTAGCCGTTCTAAAAAAAAACTAAAACAAATAATAAAAAAACTAATTAATCACTACACCAAATTTCACACACAAATAAACAACAAAAAAAATCATATAATTACACAACAATCACTACTAAAATAACACAAAAATTTAAAATAAAAAATACCCATAAGAGAAGCCTCAAGCATATGATAAGCCAGAAGAATCTGATCAGTAGGATTAACAACAGCCTCCTCAGCCCTGCTTTGAATCTCAGTAACACTATAAACGTTGTACATCATAATAACAAAAACAGTTGCCCCAACTGATTTAACAACCAACGGTGCACGTCCCCTTTTGGCTCGATCTAAACTGATTATTAATAGCTTACGGAGTGGTGTTTTGAATAAAAGCAGTAAGATTGTCAACATTTCGATTAGTAACACGCTGTAAAATAGGTAAATCATTGTCTTTGATTGATTGTTTTGGGGAGAAAATGAGGTTTGATTGATTTATTTATGGTTTGGTTTGTTGTTTGCCGACTTGTTAATGAGGGGCCTGTTCATGGGCAATTTTTCTTTTTTAAAAATAGTCTTCTCAAAATAAGTAATAGTGTTCTCTTGCTGTTTGTTTTCTTTACAAAAGTCTTAAAAGTCTTTTAATAGACCAAAGCTTGCTTTTGGTTAGTTATAGCTTTTAGGTGTTAAGTATGTTTGTTTTTTATTGTTCGTTAAGAGACAAACATAGGTAAAAACATCTAAAAGGACCAGACATGAAAGAAGCATCTTAATGTCTCCGGTTGAACTAATAAATATTCAGACATTTTCTTACAAAAAACAATATTATTTGATTCATATGCAGACATTTTCTTGCAAAAAAAAACAAATAATATTATTTGATTCAGATTTAGACATTTCCGTCTCAGATTCAGATGTGCGAGTCAGATTCAGATTCAAAGACTCTTGATAAACAAACAATATTATTTGACTTGAAGGGAAAAAAATTATCTACTTTCACCAAAACATTTTTTACTATTCCTTTGGGATGTTTTACTATTTTATCAGCCAATTCAATATGCAAACGAGTAGGAGCAAGTTTTCCCGAACCTAATTTAGTAAAATTCGAGTAAGGCGTTACATTAACACATGCTCCTAAATCAGCTTTCATGTGTAGACCTTGACCAGAGGAGAGTTTGATGTATCTGAGAACTCTTGTGAAAGCTTTCATGTGAGGGGTTTTAGGAGCATGAGAAAATTGGCTTAGGAGTAGTTGGGCTGCAAATGAAAGGTTTGGTCTAGTGATGGTGAGGTAAAATAGTTTCCCAACTAGAGTTTTGTAGTAAGATGGATCTAATATGAGTTCACCTTCAGTGTCGTTGAGCGTAATTTGAGGAACAAGAGGTGTAATAGTAGGCTTTTCATTGAGTACTTTGCCAGTTTGGAGTAATTCAAGAGCATGCTTCCTCTAAGATATAGCTATGCCAGTAGAATTTCTTAGAAATTCAATACCAAGATAATAGTGTATAGGGCCTAAGTATTTGATGCTGAAAGTATGGTTGAGTTGGTGTTTGATATTGTTGAGTAAAGGTTGATTGTTGCCGGCCAAAAGGATGTCATCCGCATATACGAGTATGACAATGAAACTATGTTACTTGTTGAGAGTGAAGAGATCAGTATCAGCATAACTTTGAACGAAGCCCAAGGATAAAAGGAAAGTTGTCAACTTTGTGAACCACTGTCTATTTGCTTGTTTTAGACCATAGAGGGATTTCGTGAGCCTGCAAACTATGTTGGGAGGATTAGAATGAACATAGCCTTGTGGAATTGACATATACACTTCCTCATCAAGATCACCATGCAGAAAAGTATTATTGATGCCCAATTGCTCAATAAACGAACTGTGGACGTACAACTGTGGCTAAAAGAGATCTGATAGTGACCATTTTAGCTACAGGTGCAAAGGTCTCTTTGTGGTCAATGTACTTTTGAGTGAAGCCTTTTGAAACTAGTCTTTCCTTGAATTTCCCTATGGGTCCATATGCATGATATTTTACTCTAAAGACCCGTTTACAGCCAATGGGTGATTTGTTAGGAGGAAGTTGGTGAGTTCCCAATTATGGTTTGATCATAGGGCCTAAATCTCATTTGTCATTGCATCTACCCTTATAGGATCTTTATCAGCTTGTTTATAGGTATGTGGTTCAGTTGTGTGGGGGTTGATGATGTGATTGGGAGTATAGATGTTGCTATAAGATTTTTGTTGGGCTAGAGACCAAGTGGAAAATAGAAATCGATGGATTGGCATGGAAAGATGCATATCTTCCAAAAAACCAAAGGGGATTGGACAGTTAACTAATTGTTCGAGCCTTAGCCTTGACGACCTCTTTAAACTGTGAGAGTGTGGTTACATAGCTTATAATTATAATGTATAGGTTGCCTAATCCGTCTTCTAGGAAAGAGATCAACTTATAATTAATACACTGCAGATATTATGATGCTAAGGTATATCATTATCCTTGAGATTTCCCCCCCCCCCNTTTACCCGGTATTTTGGGAAATTCGTCATTTTATTACGTAACTTACGTTAACTTACGACGGTTTAAGCTTTAACTAACTAATTTTCGTCCTAACAACCGGCAATTGTCCCGAGCATGTTTTTATCACTATTATGACTTCAAGACACCCCGACTAACTTAATCCTAACCCATTTCTATAATTCCGGTTTACATGTTTACTTATCACATTTTACTTACAACACTTAACAAATTATAACACAAACTACTACCATCTTCCACTAACTCATCCAAATTAAATCACAAAACCCCCCCCCCCCTCCTAAGTTTAATTTAAATCCTGTCATTTTTTGTGCATACATACTTATCTCTAGCTTAAAAGATATAGAGTAAATTACATAGATGGTCCCTGTGGTTTGCCCAAAGTTTCACCCACAGTCCCTGAAAGTTAAAAGTTGCACGGATAGTCCCTATCTCTGAAAAGAATAACACTAATGGTCCCTTTTTTAACTGTCATTAAGTGACTTTTGTTATAATTTACACGTTAGTCCCTTTTAGTTAAATATCGTTGCATCGTTATTCTTTACAATAACGGCCGTTTATAACTTAAAGTTTTTCGAATTTTTCTTACATTTTCGTACGTTTTCATCCGTTTTTATACGTTTTCATGCGTTTTAATCCGTTTTCGTCCGTTTTTATACGATTTCGTCCGTTTTTCATACGTTTTCATCCGTTTTCATGCGTTTTTATACGTTTTCGCTCGTTTTTCCTACGTTATTGTCTGTTTTCCTACATTTTCATCCATTTTTATCCGTTTGGGTCCGTTTTTATACATTTTCGCTTGTTTTTATACGTTTTCCTTTATTTTTCTTACATTTTCATACGTTTTTATCCGTTTTTATATGTTTTCATACGTTTTTATATGTTTTCGTTCGATTTTATACGTTTTCTTACATTTTCATCGGTTATTTTTATGTTTTCATATGTTTTTCTCCGTTTCCTTCCGTTTTCATTCATTTTTATTCATTTTCGTCCGTTTTTATTCGTTTTGGTCCATTTTTAAACGTTTTCGTCCGTCTTATAAGTCTTTGCTCATTTTTCATCTATTTTTATCCGTTTTCATCTATTTTTATCCGTTTTCGTCCTTTTTTATATGTTTTCGTTCGTTTTTCTTATCTTTTCATACGTTTTATTCATTTTTATGCGTCTTCGTTCATTTTTCTTACGTTTTCATTTGTTTTACTCCCTCTGTCCCAAATTTATTGTCCTATTTTGACTTTTTAAAGTCTTTCTTTATCAACTTTAATCTTTAATATTTTTGTTTGTGTTACACAATACTTGATGAAAATTATATCAATGAAAAATACATCTTAAAACCAATCCATTCATAATTTTACAACAACAATTATATAACACAAACGAAAATATTGAAGATTAAAGTTGATAAAATAAGACTTCAAAAAGTCAAAAGAGGACAATTATTTTGGGACGGTGGGAGTAATACTTTTTATCCGCTTTTATACGTTTTCGCACATTTTTCTTATGTTTCATACATTCGGTCCGTTTTTATACATTTTCATTCGTTTTTATATGCTTTCATCCGTTTTTCTTAGATTGTCATACACTTTTATCTATTTTTATACATTTTCGTCCGGTTTCATACGTTTTTATATGTTAACGAATTAAAATGTATAAAAATGGATGAAAACGAAAGGAAAACAGACAGAAACATAAGAAAACGTATAAAAACGGATAAAAACATAAGAAAAATGGAGCGAAAACATATAAAACGGACGAAAACGTATAAAAATGGACCAAAACGTATAAAAACAGACGAAAATGAATAAAAATGGATGAAAACGGAGAAAAACATATGAAAACATAAAAATAACCGATGAAAATGTAAGAAAACGTATAAAAACGAACGAAAACATATAAAAACATATGAAACGTTTAAAAACGGATAAAAACGTATGAAAATGTAAGAAAAATAAAGGAAAACGTATAAAAACGGACCCAAACGGATAAAAGCGGATGAAAACGTAGGAAAACAGACAATAACGTAAGAAAAACGAGCGGAAACGCATGAAAACGGATGAAAACGTAAGAAAAACGGACGAAATCGTGTAAAAACGGATGAAAACGGATTAAAACGCATGAAAACGTATAAAAACGGATGAAAACGTATGAAAACGTAAGAAAAATTCGAAAAACTTTAAGTTATAAACGACCGTTATTATAAAGGATAAACGATGCCACGATATTTAACCAAAAGGGACTAACGTGTAAATTATAACGGAAGTTACTTAACGACAGTTAAAAAAGGGACCAATAGTGTTATTCTTTTCAGAGATAGGGACTATCCGTGCAACTTTTAACTTTCAGGGATTGTGGGTGAAACTTTGGGCAAACCACAGGGACCATCTATGTAATTTACTCAAAGATATATATTTGGGACAACCTAAGAGATACTATGACACACCTACCAGGTACGATGTTCCAGTCATGTGAAATATGGGTAAAATAGTTAATCCATTAAGTTAAATTTAGCAGTAAACTCTAATGTGACTGCACTCTTTTGTCAGACCATACAACAATATGATAACTAATGGAGTTTCGCATAATAAGAACAACGCATTCAATATACCAGTTTGCAAATATGAAATGATAACAGTTGCTCAGTTGATTTATCTCATGATTTTAACAAAATTAATGTATAGATATGCTCTCTAGTAAATTTTTGATTAGTAGGTTTGTCATGTTTTGATGTTTTGTCAACTATTAATCGTGTACCTCAGTGACTCGTTGACATGCAATCTTTTTTATTAAATCAAGCAACACATCGACTTACACCTCCATAGCAAGGTGTGTCACTCAAACATATTCAACTGCTGTGATGATCATGAACTCATGATGCCAAGTTTGACTATTCATGTTGTGGTAGAGGATGGTGGTGGTGCTGGTCGTGTGGCGGTGATGGAGGTGGTGGATGGACATTAATTGAAAATTAAAAAAAAAAAAGTAATTATAGGATGACGAGGAGGGTAAACTAGTCATTTCACATGGCCATTAACGATTGTTAGCCAAAAATGAGAATTTGCATGAACAGTAACGCCTAAGGGGCATTTCTCGCAAAAAACCCAAACGTTAAGGACATTTCTCGCAATTTTTCAGAAATAAGGACATTTTTCGCAAAAATGGCAAAGTTTAAGAACATTTTTTGCAGTTTACTCTTTTAATAAAGTTTGGTAATATATTTGTATATTGACCCCTTGTTTAGTGACGTGGCAATGATCAACTGGTAGCCAATTTTTAAAGTAACCAGAATAAACAGTCTTCAAACGTTCAGTAACTTGCATGAATATTACGAAAAGTTCAGTAAATAAGGTTAAAAATCTAAAGCTCATTCACCCGTAAACAAATACTCCATCCGTCTCAAAATAATTATCAACTGATAAAAAATACAGAGTTTTTAAGAAAAACATAATTATTACTGGGTTTTTTTTTTGCTATTATTATTGGTTTCTTTTTCTTACTTTTTAGGGGAATGGCAATTTTATATTTTAATTAATTATTATTGTTTTCTTTAAAATATATAATAATAATTTTAATATTAAAAAACAAAACGTCGACCGTTAAAAGAAAGGAAAAAAAATCCCATGAGTCCAATAGTCAAAACCAACCAACACGTCCCTCATTAACAAGTCGGCAAACAACAAACCATAAATAAACCAACCCCATTTCCTCATTTTCTCCCCAAAACACAAAGACAATGATTTACCTATTTTACAGCGTGTTACTGATCGAAATGTCGACAATCTTACTCCTTTTATTCAAAACACCACTCCGTAAGCTATTGATAATCAGTTTAGATCGAGCCAAAAGGGGACGTGCACCGTTGGTTGTTAAATCAGTTGGGGCAACTGTTTTTGTTATTATGATGTATAACGTTTATAGTGTTACTGAGATTCAAAGCAGGGTTGAGGAGGCTGTTGTTAATCCTACTGATCAGATTCTTTTGGCTTATCATATGCTTGAGGCTTCTCTTATGGGTATTTTTTGTTTTATTTTTTTGGGTTTATTAATTTATTTGATTGATTGGTTTTTGTGTTATCTTAGTTGTTAAATTAGGTGCAGTGATTAATTAGTGCTTTTAGGGGGTGTTTGTTTCGGCTTATATAGCTGGCTTATGGCTTATTTGGTTTTCGGCTTATGTTTCATAAGCTTGCTTTTGTGTATTTTCAGCTATGTTTTGGCTTATGGCTTATTTGGTTTTCGGCTTATATAAGCGTATTATGTCATGATAAGCTTATATCTGCGAACAAGTTTCCAAATAAGCCACAAAAAATGGGCTTACGAAACGTAAGCCGAAAACCACATAAGCCATAAGCCCAAACACCCATTATACCAGTAGGTGTTTTCATGTCGTCATAGTGGATTGGTGGGAGTAATTATATTTTTCTTCACATTAATCTTAATTACATGTTAACAATTACCATAGTTTGGTATATATGTATCTAAATGTATATTAGCTTCTGTTTGAGTTTGTTCTATAATGAAGGTTTGGATGATTTGATCTTGGTACTTGTTAAAAAAAAAATAATAATAATAAATTAAAAAAAACCCGGGTAGAGAAATGACACTTAGGGTACTGGCATCGTGTGAAAAAAACCATCGGCATCACTCGGTTTCAATCGGCATCACATTGCCACTTGTTAGGCATGATGGTTTCGGCATACCATTCGGTATTCTTTACCGATTCGGTGTGGCTATTATTTGACCGTTGGACCATTAATGCATTCGAACGTTGGGTTATTGTTCCAAAAAAAAAAAAAAAAAAAAAGTTTAGGCATGGTTAGGCATCACATTGCCACTAAAAATAGGTAATTAGGCATGATTAGGCATGAAATTAGTTGGATTAATTCTATTGGCTAATTACATTTTATTATTAGGCATGGTTAGGCAACATTGCCACCACCCTTAGCAGGGTGAACCATGAGCAATTAATGTGATTTCATTGTGTGAACCCGTAAAATTTGAAACTGCAGCATTGTGCTATTGTGTGTCTTTTTAGTACACATCTGTCATAAAGTGAGTGATAGCTCAGAAAGGTCTATACATTTTATGCACTGCATTTCCATGTTTTACATCCATCGGAACTCCGTTTGGAACCCTACTGGAAAAAGTACCCAGTCTCTGATCTTGCTTTTTATAGAGTATTATTGTTACACGCATACTTAGATAATTTTCCTAAAAGCCTAGTGTTGGTTGTTTGAGGATATGGGCATTTAAAATGTTGGAGACGTATCAACAATAATTTATAGCTTAGCCCTCTATAAAGTGAATACTTAATCGTCTAGGCTGGCTTAATTTATTATTGATATGTTGTAGATTTTCGCTATATTAGCACAATTGTGGTTTGAGGTGCCGAGTTGTGATGTAATTTAAGTTGAAAGTGGTTTCATTTCAGCTTTATGATAAATTAGTTTCTCTCCCAAATCCGCGGTCCTACAATTGGTAGTGTGTTTTTTTGAAGTGAAATTTGTAAGGATATCTATTTACACAGGGGCGGATCTACCTTATACACAGGGTATGCACGCGCATGCCCTGTGTAAAATCTGAGCAGTGTAAAAGAATTTTGAAATTTTTAGAAGTAAGTATAAAATACACTAAAAAATTAAGAGTGCATACCCTATGAAATGGAAGAAAATTATCAGTGCATACCCTAATGTAACTTGCCATTGTTGAAAACAAAAGAAAAAATAGAAGAACTGTCCTGGTAATTTTCACTGTCAAAACCACTCTTGAGGAAGATGATGAGAGAGACGGCCAAACATCAGAAAAGAGGTCAAATAGTCTTATCTTTATGATTTTATGTATTTTTGTTGCCCAGTTATATGATATAAAGTTTTGACATTGATAATTAAGTCCAACATGGCCCATATCTCCTCGGATAGCCCAACCAACTCAAAGTAGCCTATATATTAAATCTACATTATGTCTATTTCTTTCCATTCTTTTTCACTAATTATGTTTGCGTTAAGTTTCATTATAAAAAGATAGTTTTATTTATTAGATTTGTGTTTTAATGTTATGTGAATGCATTAAACTATGGAATTCACATATTTCTAATTTGGGTCGCTTTGTAGTTTGGCAAAGAAAAAGAAACTTAAAAATATGATTAGCAGATTATTAAACAAAAAAACCTCTTAGAAAGTTGACTCTAGTTAAAAAATCCCGAGGAAACCCGACCCATAATAGCCGACCCGAACCAAAAGTATGTTGATTGAAAAAAAATTTCTAGTAGATATATAGTGCATACCCTGTGTTTAAATCCTGGATCCGCCACTGTATTTACAGGTTCTAAGACACTCCTTTTAAAATGCAAGGATGTTCACTGGTTTCATTTTCAATCCTTTAGAAACCATCTCTTAACATGCTTTGCTATCAAATTAAGAGAGAAACATTGAAATAATAAGCGACCAAATCTTACAAGCCAGCAAAGATTTGATTTTTGAGGAATCATGTTAATATGCTGACCGTAGGTATCATATCACTGTGATTTGTGTTACACATATGTACTTCTTTTTAAGTCAGGGGGTGTGTTAGCAGTTGGATCAAGTGATTGCGGGAGTTAATGGACGACCCAGCCGATTTTGAATGGGAAACACGCTGTACATTGTAGTTTGATAGACCTTGTTAATCCACTTGAACCTGATAAACGGATAATGTCTTTTTGAAAGAGCTTAAAGGAGCTTGTTCATACAATTTTTCTTAAATAGTAGTTTGAAATTTAACTAGTGATATTAAAACTAGCAAGTGTTTTATCCATTCAAACCTCTTCATGATTGTTTTACATATCTAATGATCCGTGAGATAACTGCTAGTGTTCAACATGGTTATTAGGATGATCTGAGTCTTATTTGGGTTTCTAGTGGACCTTTCCTTATGACTAAATTTGGGTTAATTCTTTCATTATTAAATGCAGGANTTTTTTTTTTTTTTTTTTTTTTCAAGTGAAATTTGTAAGGATATCTATTTACAGGTTCTAAGACACTCCTTTTAAAATGCAAGGATGTTCACTGGTTTCATTTTCAATCCTTTAGACACCATCTCTTAACATGCTTTGCTATCAAATTAAGAGGGAAACATTGAAATAATAAGCGACCAAATCTTACTTGCCAGCAAAGACTTGATTTTTGAGGAATCATGTTAATATGCTGACCGTAGGTATCATATCACCGTGATTTGTGTTACACATATGTACTTCTTTTTAAGTCGGGGTGTGTTAGCAGTTGGATCAAGTTATTGCGGGAGTTAATGGACGACCCAGCCGATTTTGAAAGGGAAACACGCTGTACATTGTAGTTTGATAAACCTTGTTAATCCGCTTGAACTCGATAAACGGATAATGTCTTTTTGAAAGAGCTTTAAGGAGCTTGTTCATACAATGTTTCTTAAATAGTAGTTTGAAATTTAACTCAGTCATATTAAAACTAGTAAGTGTTTTATCTATTCAAACCTCTTCATGGTTGTTTTACATATCTAATGATCCGTGAGATAACTGCTAGTGTTCAACATGGTTGTTAGGATGATCTGAGTCTTATTTGGGTTTCTACTTTCTTGTGGACCTTTCCTTATGACTAAATTTGGGTTGATTCTTTCATCAGGGTTCTCGCTTTTCCTGGCACTGATGATAGATAGGCTACATCATTACATTAGAGAACTTCGCATACTTAGAAAGACCTTGGAAGCTGCAAAGAAACAAAACCGGTCAGCTGAAGAAACCAAGAACTAAAGAAGGAAGAGCATTCACAAACAAGCAAGCAACATCACAAGTCCATCAAGTCCAACACAATTCATACTACTACACGGCCACCAAAGTCATTGAAGTTTAAATTACACCAAGCTACTCTTGTTTCTTGTAATAATTTCTAGAAGTTTCTAGAATATCCAGTTAGTTTGGATTGAGTTAGAGAAAGTCAAAGTAGTGTAGTTTGTATCTTGTATAAATAGCGGTTGTACTTCTCCATTTCATTTCAATAATAAAAAATGGCATTTTCCCGCCAAAACATTCTCTCTCAATTTCGCTTCACAATATGGTATGAGAGCTGATCACATCAAGTCGTGATCAACTCGATGAATCTAGGTTGATAATCAGGCTGGATTCATCATCAAGAAACAGTTAACTGAACTAAAAGTTAGTTAAACTTACAATTAAGCCAAACACTCCTTCAATTTTCTCAAATAACGAAAGGAATTACATAAATGCATCAAGGTACTCAAGGGGAGAGTCTTCTTCATCAGCTGAAAGAAGATCTACCTTTAAGAAAGGGATTTACTGTGGTAATTGCAGCAAAGAGGGGCATACAAAGGCCGAGTGTTACAAGCTTGTTGCGTATCCCACTAGTCATCCACTACATGGAAAGTTTCCGGCAAAACTCTCACCAAAACAGTCAACTGATTCAAGGAATTTCAAGGCAGTTAATATCGTAGTTGGACAAACAGAGACACATCAAATGCTCAGTCACAAGTATTGTTGATGTTGCAAAACAACAAGGATCCCTACAATGGTTCAGTTATCTCTGATCTAATAGATAGTGCATATGATCATATTGCGACATCACTTGAATTCTTGTTCTTTTAGTTTCAATAAATCTACTAATATTAAGTGATTAGTCTGGTCCATATTTGTTTGGAATGTTGGTCTCCTTAGCTTGCTTTACGCACACGTTTCTCTATGTATTACTGATTTGACATATTATTTTTCATTTGACATGTTATTTTAGTTTGCCAATTTGAAACATCACAGATATAACAAAATCTTTAATTGATTTATATTTGTGATTTATAAGTTTTCGTTAGGAAGTGATATGAGTGATCTTTGTCTTGAAACTGAAAATTTGTTGAAAGAAAAGATATCACCTTTTTCTCATGCTTACAAGCACACGCTCGGAAACCATAGGTGCCTAGGTGGATTTAAGGTTACAATGTTAGGTGCCTAAGGTTAGTAGAACGAGGTCTTTTAAAGGTTATGTAAAACCATGTAGAAGTAGTGACGTATAGACTAATTGTGCTTATTTAGAGGTTACAAATCAACCTATTAACTTACGAACTATTTNCATATTTGTTTGGAATGTTGGTCTCCTTAGCTTGCTTTACGCACACGTTTCTCTGTGTATTACTGATTTGACATATTATTTTTCATTTGACATGTTATTTTAGTTTGCCAATTTGACACATCACAGATATAACAAAATCTTTAATTGATTTATATTTGTGATTTATAAGTTTTCGTTAGGAAGTGATATGAGTGATCTTTGTCTTGAAACTGAAAATTTGTTGAAAGAAAAGATATCACCTTTTTCTCATGCTTACAAGCACACGCTCGGAAACCATAGGTGCCTAGGTGGATTTAAGGTTACAATGTTAGGTGCCTAAGTTTAGTAGAACGAAGTCTTTTAAAGGTTATGTAAAACCATGTAGAAGTAGTGACGTATAGACTAATTGTGCTTATTTAGAGGTTACAAATCAACCTGTTAACTTATGAACTATTCGATCCGGATTGTGTTTTATCCCCAACGGGTCAAAGCAAATTAATTTTGCTAAAAGGGAATGAGCCAAACATGCACGATGTTGTCGAAAGTCTGTTTTTATGCGTACAACGTACGTACTAAATTATTTCTACCCAAAGATTCAGATTATTCTTAAAACAATATGATGCCTACGGGTCAACACTACCCAGTTTTTGAATTGCCAATCCTATTCAACCAAGTTGAATGACCTTTATGTATGTAGTGCTAATTATTCTCTTTTAGGAGCCTCAGGATTGGCGTGCATGGGATTCATGAGAGTAGATGACTATGATAAGCAGGAATTAGTTTAAAAACATGGTTACTCTTATTTTCTTTATGTGCACTTACAGGTAAACGAATTGAAAGAGCTATAAAAACAACCTGATACGGAGGGTTTTGGAGATACTTACAAGGTCATTATAAAAATGATTCATGTCAAATTGGATTAATAAAAGAGGAGTACTAGACTCACTCACATTTTACAAATTTTCTTCCACATAATGAGGTGAAATGCATTTTAGCCACCCAATGCTCTCACTTGGTCAATTAATGCTCTCACATGAGTGGCTAAGATGCATGTCACCTCATTGTGTGGAAGAAATTTTGTAAAATGTGAGTGAGTCTAGCATTCCTCTTAATAAAAACCTCATCAATCTGGAACATAAGAACTTTTTCATTTACAAGAATAGTTTTATTTTCTTGGATTAACAAAAACCTCTTCAATCTCATTAATGATCAATAAACCCGAACACATGCTGTATGTTCTTTACAGTATCACCTAGTTTTGATAAGCTAGTTAATAAAGGTTTATAAATATGTCGTACCACAATGTATTTATAAAACCTTTTATTTATAAACCTAGTTTTATTATACATGAAATTGTTACTGTATAAGTTTATAACTATATTACATGACTCAAATACATTTAATTATAAATATGTTTAAAATTTAGAATATTTTCATTTCACATAGATACAGATACGAAAGAAAACCTCAACAACTCAACAACTCGGTCTTAAATGACAATCACAAAGTGACGCTATCCACCATCCAAGCATTGGCCAATTTAGAAGTTACGTACAACACAATATCATCCATGCAAACGTTACAATTTTACACACCTTTCTAGTTGCCACCACCACCGAACCCACTACCACTTCCAACACCACCACCCCCACCACTACCGCCACCTCCACCCACTCCTACTCCAACACCCACACCCACCCCTATTCCCACACCTCCACCGACGCCATGACCACCACCAAGTCCACCACCACCTCCCAAGCCTCCTCCTCCACCACTTCCTAATCCACCACCAAGCCCTGAGCCACCTCCTAGGCCGCCACCACCTCCACCGCCTCCTCCTAGGCCTCCGGCACTTCCTCCACCTACACCACCACCAGCTCCAAACCCTCCACCATGACCTGCACCTCCTCCTAAACCACCGCCTCCGCCGCTACCTCCACCACCACCACCACCGACACCAACACCTCCTGCACCACCACCAACACCTCCACCAGCTCCAAAACCACCACCACTTCCTGAACCTCCTCCCAGGCCTCCACCTCCACCACTACCTCCACCGCCACCACCGCCGACACCTACGCCTCCTGCACCACCACCAACTCCACCTCCAGCTCCAAAACCACCACCACTTCCTGACCCTCCACCTAAACCACCACCACCACCACTTCCTCCTCCACCACCACCCCCAATGCCGCCACCTGCAGCACCGCCACTGACACCACCTCCAGCTCCAAACCCACCACCTTTACCAGAACCTCCGCCCAAACCACCACCTCCACCGCTTCCTCCTCCGCCACCACCACCAATGCCACCACCTCCGGCACCGCCACCGACTCCACCTCCAGCTCCAAAGCCACCACCTTGTCCAGAACCTCCACCTAAACCACCACCACCACCACTTCCTCCACCGCCGCCACCACCTCCAATGCCACCACCCCCAGCACCACCACCTACACCTCCTCCCGCTCCAAACCCACCACCCTTACCTGAACCTCCTCCTAAGCCACCACCTCCACCACTACCACCACCGCCTCCACCACCTAACCCGCCGCCACCTCCAGCACCACCACCTACTCCACCTCCAGCTCCAAACCCACCACCTTGACCTGACCCCCCGCCAAGCCCACCACCACCTCCTCCACCTAGCCCACCACCGCCTCCGCCACCTAGTCCGCCACCACGTCCACCTCCTAATCCACCACCTCCACCAGCACCCCCACCAAGTCCACCACCACCACCTAGCCCTCCACCGCCACCCCCTCCAAATCCACCACCACCACCAAGCCCACCTCTTCGGCCACCAAATCGGCGACATAGCCTGGGGTTATGGCGACACTCGTCACGTTTCCATTTTTCAGCATTTTCATCTCCGTAAGCAATTACACTCATGTGACACACAATGCTGAGAATAAGCAGGAAAGCACAGCCCCATTTTTTATGCAACCCCATTGGTCTATACTCTATATGATTAAACTTCAACTGATCAACTTGATATATCTTATGTTACAGAAACTCAGATTTTATAGACATGTAGTACGTAGACTCATGTCCACTTGGATCATACAACTACTATGCTATAAATAGCAATGAATGCTGCTGTTTTAGGGTTGATTTATTGCATGTGAGCGCGTTGAGCCGTTGAGGATATAAGCCAACTGGTGGGGATGAGCCAATTGTCAAAAAAGCATATTAACTCAACCATACTAAACTTCCTCGATCACACGTACAACTTTGTAAAATTTTCCACGTACCCTTTTGTTCATTTTAACTCAGCCAATTGGTGTATGAGCTAAAGTTTTGACAACTTATTTTTTCAAAGATACATAATCAATAACGTACTTTTATATGATGCCAGTAACATACTTCTATTTAGTGTAAAAATATGAATAGTTACGTGTTAGGTATATCGATCATACAAGAATACATGCATACGATTATTTATTTAAGTGAATTCCGGATTCAAAGTGTGCTTGTAATAATACATTGTACGTAATCTTCGATTTTGTTTCTAGCATCTTGTTAGATCCCTTAATAACTATCTGACCATCATGTAACGCATTATATCACAGAAATAATATTGGACAACAAACATGTACATGTTAGCTTGACCAATAACCCGATTGACTCGTTTGAAGTGCCAATTCGCGCATGATCCTCCATTTTTTAACCTTGGTTGTATTCTTGAATTCTTTACGAATGGTTTAGCAAGAAACCAATGTTCGTGATGTACATTATTATAATAGCATGGTAAATAATACTGTAATAGATTGGTATAATTGGATTGGATGTGGATATGAGAAATATCATATGGATAGATATGGGCATTTAAGACGATGTTGTTTTCGCTTTTATGTTAACATGTCCCATGGAAGACTTCTTCTTACAACCTTCTTTTTTTTAAGTCTTATTCATGTATCAAGACCTATTCTACGTACTATACTCTCTTTATGACTTATTGTACATGTACACAGGGGCGGAGCCAGAACTTTTTTGTCGAGGGGGCAAAATATGATAATTTTTAGAAACTACACTAAAAAATGGTCCGTTAGGGGGGCAAATTACAAAAAAAACCGAAAATTTTCGAAAATTTACATTACATTTTTTTTGGCCGGGGGGTCACGTGACCCCCCGGACCCCCCTTTATCTCCGCCCATGCATGTACACCGACATTTACACCATGCTTCAAAATATTGATAATGTATAGTAGTTATGTTATTATTATTTTTAAAACACGTAGGATGGATCGATCACAAGCAGTTTAATGTTGATCGATAAAAGTTGATAACGTGTTAAATCTATATATATATAAGGGTGTAGAATATATGCCAATGTTGGTGCCATGATTAAGTTGATCTTATGATTCACGTTGCCATTGTAAAAAAATGGCAAATGGAAAAAACTTTCGATAAGAAAAAGGCCGAAACCTTGAACTGGTTGATAATGATACTTCAACCAACTATGAAACTAGATCGACCTTTTTACACCAATTGTGTGAATGATTGTTGACATATAATCAAAAGACTGATTTATTAGTTGTTCAAAAAGTTAATACAGCGTACTAGTGAGTTAATTCATGTGCAAAAGGTCAACCCGATTGAATGCATATGAGCTACCCTTTGGAAACATATTTTGACTCAGTATTAAGAGTCTTTCAAAACCGAAAGATTGATCGATATAACACATAACAGTGGGTCATAGTCATGTAATGAGCCATGTGAGGCTTAGCGATCACATCGTTTTTTTGGTTATGTGATGTTGGGGAAAAAGTTACTTGTCTTAATCAAGAGTTATGGCTATGTCATTTTCGAGTTAAGATATATACTGTATTTCTTCTGTGTTATCCAAATTGTTGCCTTTTTGGAAAGATTAATCGTAAAAATGACGTTAACTCTTTCTTTTTGTTTTTTGGTTGGTAGAATTAGCTAGTCTAAGAGATCGAAAGTTGTAATAAATAATGCACTAAGATGAGAGTTGTATTTGACTGTGTTCTTTATATACTAAAGTTTTTTTTCACTGTTTCAAATATAAAATGAACATTTAATTTAAAACATTCTAAAATACCAATATGAACTCTTATTTTAAGACGAAATGAGTAGTATATTACCGCATTTGTTTATATAATGCTTTTGTTCCGAGCACCCCCTGAACTTCTTTGCTTTGAGGTATGCACTGAATGTGATAAAAGAAATATAAGAGATTAGAGTACTTTGGCTCCGACAAAAGTGAAGTGGTTGATTCAAAATGATCAATGAAACATACGTAACCCTGGTTCAATATACCATATGTTTTTAACTTTTTTAGTACTCCGTAATTAATATATTTTATCGGAGTAAACTTTTATCAAAAAATACCCTGATTCAATATATATATAATAACGTTTATGTAACATCATAAATATTATCACATTTCTTTATATAAGTGAGTAAAATGAACACAAAACCTACTTGCTTATGCATAGTTGATGTGAATAGTTAATATCACATGGCCGGTTCACTTGTTACAATATGATAGTTTTAATAGATGAACACACAATTTGAAAATAAATATTTTCCACCCTGGAAAATTTAAATTTAAAAGCCTCCGCCAACTCCACCACCAAAGCCACCACCAAAACCACCACCATGGCCACTACCTCCCCCGCCACCACCACCACCGCCTCCACCGCCACCGCCTCCTCCACCAAGACCTCCAGCTCCACCACCTACTCCTCCTCCGGCTCCAAACCCTCCACCGCTTCCTGAACCTCCCCCTATACCACCACCTCCACCACTTCCTCCACCTCCACCACCTCCCACACCAATACCTCCGGCACCACCACCACCCACTCCTCCTCCAGCGCCAAAACCACCACCACTTCCAGAACCGCCTCCGATACCGCCTCCACCACCACTTCCACCACCACCACCACCTCCTACACCAACTCCTCCAGCACCACCACCACCAACTCCTCCGCCTGCCCCAAATCCACCACCTTGTCCAGACCCTCCCCCTAAACCACCACCTCCGCCACTTCCTCCACCACCCCCTCCACCAATGCCGCCACCTCCGGCACCACCACCGACTCCTCCTCCAGCTCCAAATCCACCACCTTTGCCTGAACCACCCCCTAAACCACCACCTCCTCCACTTCCTCCACCACCTCCTCCACCAATGCCGCCACCACCTCCAGCACCACCACCAACTCCTCCTCCAGCTCCAAATCCGCCACCTTTGCCTGAACCACCCCCTAAACCACCACCTCCACCACTGCCTCCACCAATGCCGCCACCACCTCCAGCACCACCACCGCCTCCTCCTCCTGCTCCAAACCCACCACCTTTTCCCGCTCCTCCCCCTAAACCTCCACCGCCACCACCTCCAAACCCACCACCACCACCAAAACCTCCACCTCTCCGACCACCCCATTTAGCTGCCTCAATGCTCTCATCTCCAAAAGACATTACACTCAATTGAGATGCAATGGCGATCAAAAGAAGAACCATGCAAACCCATTTTTGTGAAAACCCCATATTACTTAATCGATCAGTTTATGAGTGTATATTTTCATGCACGACACTATATATAGTGTGATTTCGAACAATTTTCAAAGCTCGTAGTACAAGTATAGATTTAAATTAACTAAAGTTGCATGAGAAATTAATGCGTATGTCCGCGTTAAACCGTTGGGGATATAACGATCAACTATGGAGTTGACTTTATTAAACACTTTGTATCCTCATAATCACCATTGTCAAAGATGAAGCTTACACTCAAAATCATTATATTGAAGTTGTGTGTACATGTATCGACTATTTCATACAATAATCAAATTTATAGGCTAAGTATATTGCAATAAATATTGTGCAAAATTCATGTTGAGTGCTTTTATTCAACTAAACAATGTTTTAAAACCCGAATTTTTAATTGATCTAGTCGAGTCGACGATTCACCGGTTCACTGGTTCAATTGCCAGGTCGAACGGGCTTTATACATATCTATATTTTTCATAACATTCGATAGGTCTTTGTCCGATTTTGATCTTACATTCAGTTGAACCAGTAAAAATAGCCTTTTATTTCCATATCAACAATGCTTAAAAAAATGAAAAAAAAAAAAAAAAAAAAAACAATAAATTTATAATTTTAGTTTACAAGTTATAGTTCTAGTTTATAACAGGCTATACTGTGGTTTAGAATTATATCTTTATTAATTAACCTTTTAAGTCAACCAAATACAATACCAACATTAATTAGTTTATAAGTCTAATTTGTTATTTTGTCAAAACTTAACCATATCAGTCATTCCATTTTAACTTTTCAATTAAACTTAAAACTTTCAAAATCACAATATGTTTTATATGAACAAATATAGAACTTAACACAACACAAACTTTAAGTGTAGCGAAAATGAAATGATAAAACTGTTTTGTTAGTTTTAGAGAAAAGAAAATGTTTTTGTTGTTTAAAGCAAAGGAAAAAAAGAAATAAAGTCATGACCCGACCGGGTATACTAAACCGGGTCAACTCATTTCAATAAAAAAATTGACGGTTCAATCTGGTTCTCAAACAAGCAAAAGCCCGACCACATCCGGCTCAGTCTCATAACCGGTTCCCGGTTCAACCGGTCTGATCGACCCGGGTTTTAACAATTGCAACTAAACATACCTTTGATTCAACTCAATATCGAATTTAATCCAACCAACCATTTGGTAGTATCTTCATGCTTAGATCACAAGCTATATTAATTTGCTTTTAAATTGTTTTTATTAGTCCACATGTAAAATGTTTCGAATATATTATGAAGCTAGCAGTACTAAGCGATACATTTATAACCGTAAGAGTAGTATAGTACGTAGTATCATATAAGAAATAGTTATTTATGATAAAATTATATATTGATTCAAACCGAAACTACCACATCTTTCAGAAAAGATATATAAACTTAATCAGCATGTTTTTCGTAAATATGTAATTAATCCTTGAACAATTATCTCCAAGGTGGCTGGAAGTCCCAAAGTCTCAAAGAGACCATGTTTAAACTTTGACGGATAAATATTTTGAGGTAACAAACATGCTTTGTAAAAGTTTGAAAATTAAACCATGAGAATACCGGTTACAGTGCAAACATGCTAGATGTATATATAACGAACATGCATGTATCTATCCTTTCCTTTATTTATATAAATTAAGGGCAAAATTGCATATATATCCCTCCAAAGTGAATAATTGCATATATATCCTTTGTACAAGTTTTTTATGCATATAATTAATCATTGAACGCTTCCACTTATTATATCTACATCTCCATCGGCATTTAACTGATTTCATACGTAACAATGACTTTATGAAGTTTTTCTATATTTGCCTCGTGTTTACAGGAAATCATATCATTAGTTTGTCGAGTGATACGTTATTCCTTTTAAAGTGACTGCAAATAATAATAACCCAAGTTATTTAACCATTTTATGTGTTAATGATTTGTGTTTAAAATGATCTAACAAATATGAATAAATAAGAAATATTTACACTAAGTGATTTTTAAACGTTTAAATATCTATTTAAATGAATCAAAAAGTTTACTAAGAAATACATAGTGATCTCCTCACTTTTTTTTTTTTTTTTTTTTTTTTTTTAATTTTTTAACAGCAGAAATTTATTAAAAACAAAAGTTAGCAATGAGCTAGAATAACAATTACGTCATATTTGTACAATATATAGTGATCTCCTCACTTGTAGGAGTGAGCATCGGGTCAAAACCGACCCGAACCGACAAAAACCAACCAGACCCGAAAACCGACAAAGGAAAAAAGTCGAACCAAGAACCGAACCGAGAAATACGTATCAAAACCGAAACCGAACTTCAGTTCGGGTCGGTTTAGCTATTTTGAACCAAAAAACAAACAAAAACCGAATCGAACCGAAACCAAACTGAAACCGACAAAAATATAAAAAATCAAAACCGAACCGAATAAGGTCGGTTCGGTTCAGTCCGGTTTCGGTCGGTTTGTCAGTTCGGGTCGGTTTTCGGGTGGATTTGCTCGGCCCTAAATCCAAGCGTGTGAGTAAACTTTTATGTCATCACCTAGACTGTCTTTCTGAAGAGGTTTAAGATCAAAGAAAGCACGATTTCGATACCTCCAAATCACCCACAAAGTTGTATGAACAACAACATCCAAATAAGGCTTAGCTGTTTTGTTTATATTGGCAGAATCTCCCCACACAAGAAGACTATGCAGACTTTTTGGGTAATCCGCGCAACCCCACCATGTCTTTACCATATTCCACAATCTAACCGCTACAGAGCACTCGACAAATAAATGTTGGGAAGTTTCGAGTGCATCATCACAAACCGGACTACGTAAGGAGTGAATATCAATACCTCTCGCGTCAAGATTGGTCCTTGTAGGAACTATGCTAACACTCTGAATAGATTCAGGGACTTATTGGGTGTTTGTCTAAGCTTATGAAGTGGGCTTACGCTTATGTTATATAAGTAGCTTATGACTTATATATTATGAGCTCATAAGCCATTACTAAGTGTTTGGTTTGGCTTATTATAAATAATAAGGTAAAATGACCCAAAAAAAAATGGAGATTAGTGTGGAATTATTTAATGAGGGTTTTAAAATCATTTTATATAATATCCTTATTATAAAATTGGGCTTGTCAAAATCCCTCGTATAAGATTAAACAAACACCCATTTAGTTCTTATGGAGGAGTAAACTCTCTTTTGAATGTGTATTATATTAATTACAAGAGATAACATTTACTCATTTGAAACATTGTCTTATATAAGCAAAGATCTAAGTGGATACCCTTGGGTTAATAGGGACGTGTCAAACATTTAATTGTAAACTACACTGCTACAACTTACATTAAACGCTTCTATTTTTGAAATGTGTCCAATCTCACTTTAAGAAACATTGTTGACAAATGTTCATACCTTTATATCAAGTCTTATACTTTATTTGACTTTTTCTAATTAGTGGTTTTCTATTAATTTATCGTCAAAAAATTTCTCGCGTAAACTTTCTCATATACTTAGATATCTTCATAATTATCTAAGTTCATGTTCTTGTTGTTGAGGAGATCAAAGGGGAGTCAGTGAGACATTATGAGATCTTGTTGACCCCATCATCTTCTTTTTTTTTAGAGACTTACTGAGTTCCATCTTATGAAATGGAGAGACTTATACTTTGTCACTGAAGAAATCTAAAAATGACTTTTTAAATGTTTATTCATTCATGGACTTAATTTAGACTTAAAATATTTGATGTTAAAATTCTAATTGGACTATTAGACATTGAATTTGCCAACAAAATATCCATTAAATTAACTAATTACGGTATGTGCATCTATGAGTGTTGTCTTTTGGACATACTTACAAGTATTTAAATGTTACACACTTTGAAAATGTGTTTTAAAATTAAACAACTTTCCTGGTACAATAGTAGGGATGGCAAAAAAACCCGAATCCGACAGGGAAACCCGAAACCCGAACTTATTGGGGTGGGGCGAGGCATACTTATCGGGTTTCGAGGCGGGTTTTGGGGCCTTAATGGGGATTCTTATCGGGTTTGGGGCGGGGACGGGGCACACTATCCCCGCCCCGAAACATATACATATACATATACATATATCTATATGCCTAAAATATTGTGCTAGTATTTACGTACTAAATATAATTCTCTAATTTTTGTTAATTTTTATTTTTGTAATATTTCAAAGTGTGATCATAAAAGTTTGTTTTGTGTCATAATATTCAAAAAAAATTGTGATTTATTCCAATGCTTAATATATTATTAACGGGTTCTCGATTCTTTAAGTTATTCCGTAAAATCATATTGTTAATAATGTAAAAATAAGAATGAACGGGGAACGACACAAGTATGATGGAGCATGGCGTTCAAAGAAGACAACCAGATAAGACCCCAATGGGGAATGGGGCGGGTTTGGGGGTGCATCTCGCCCCAACGGGGCGCCCCGATAAGATCCCCAATGGAGATTAGGGCGGGTTTGGGATGATTTTTGTAATCGGGTTTGGGGATGGGGATGGCCGCCCCACCCCAAACCCGCCCCATTGCCATTCCTATACAATAGCTTTGTAATTGCATATAATACATCAATTAGAAAAACGGTAATTAGCACAAAAGTAGCATACCTTACATTTTAGGGATTTTTTATTATTTATTTATTTATTTTTTTTTTTGCAATTTATAGTATTGAAGTTAATTTTGTGTGCATTGTAAGGTCTTTTGACTTTTAGAAAAACGTTATCAGTCATAATTTTAGCTGCGCGCAATCACTTTTAAAGGTTCAATTATAATTTTCGAAGTCCTACGCATGCGTTTCGTAGTTATGAATGTTATTTTTATATCCACTAAAGCTTTTGGCGGAAAAAACATGGCAGCTTTGATTACTAGTCACATCGTTTGGGTTAACTCAATGCTGTTATGTTATATAAACTAACAAACCGTCATTTCTCATTTTTAAATATCATTATCGTCCTCTTCCCACTCATCCTCTTGTTCCAACAAATGTTAAGCGGAGTTTAACCAATGATGTTCTCCTCTACCTCTTATTCAAACAAAAGCAGTACCATTATAGACAACAACAAAAGAAAAAGAACTCCATCACTAACAACATCAACACCAATGGTGCCCTCATCATCTAGACAAGCACCAAATGTATGCCCATCCGGTGGTGTCTCACAAGAAATTTGGGAGAAGTGCAACAAAGGCAAAAATGTCATATAATTGCTTTTGATTGAGCAGTGGCAAATTGATAAGATGGTTAAAACAAAAAAACAAAAAGGATGAAGATGCTATATAAACGTTGATCGAAGCAAGAGACAGCCGAGAAGACGCTATCCAAGACTTGATCGAAGCAATAAAGAGAAGGAACAAGAAAATAGCAACGTGAGAGGATCAAACGACACAAATAAAGAGGATTTATGATCTTTACTCATAGATCACCAATCGTTTTTTGTAATCTTTATGAATTCATTTTTACGTAATATTAATGGATCTCTATATGTGTCAAATGTTTGCATGATTATGTGTTAAATATTTGCATGAAAATTTTCCAATTTTTGGGTGTTCATACGCTTCGTAAGAGTATCCCAACGACAGTGGATTTTGGATTATGCACCTATTTTGTTTAGGAAGTTAAAATATAAAAAAATAATAAAATAATAAAATAAAAATGATTCGTTTAGCAATTCTTTTGTAATACTTCGTAATGATGTAAGTCTAGCAAAATCTACAATTTTAATAATGTTATGCTAATGTGCAAATGCTAATATGATGGATGTGTGATTGTAGGTCATTTATCATCTATTAAATATATTAAAGCATACAATGATATGGGTAATTTTAAAATATTGAAAAAATTATAGTTTTAGCAACATGTATAAAGTTGAATCAAGTTGAAAATAAATAAAATATTATCTTCAATGTCAGTTACGCAAATCTTCTTTACACTTGTCATATATCATAAACCTTCAACCGGTATTCATTCGGTATAATATGAGCATGTACACGTACAGCGGCACACTAGGCATATTTGCTAAATCTTTCTATTTAGGACTAATGTGTACTTGTATTTTCATAGGCTATTAAATCTCCTATATCAATTATTTTACCTTATAATTTTGGGATGTTACAGTTGATGAACATGTTTTAATACTTACCCAAAGAACACCATTTTCTTTCTTGATCTGAGATTGATAGATACAAACCGTTCGTTCTTGTTGGATTCTGCCAATTCAATAATGAGAGAAAACGTAAATGTGCGTTTAGTTGGGAAAAAGTACTAATGTTTTCCGCTAAATGTTTTGTACAAAAAGGAAATAGATAGGGCATCCAAATCAATTTTTTTCCAAGACTTTTTTCATAAAATAGAAAATATGTATTTCTTAATTTAACAAGGAAAACAATATTTAAAAAATAAATAAATAAATAAAATAAAAATCCTAATGTTTCATCCTAATGTATCATCAATCGTTAACACATGTTCAGGTTATCTGCAATGGCAAAAAAGCCTGAGAATGCACGCTTGAATTAACAGGTCCACGGCTATCAACAAAGTTAATTAGTTGAAATAAAAGTGTTTGCCGCAAGATAAATACAATGCGTCCTTAACTACGCCATGTTTCTGGTTCGTTTTTTGGGCTTACGCACAAATTACAATAATTATATGTCTATATTCAAACAGAATGCTAATGCAGTATAAATATAAAAGGTATACAGTATACTAACGTAACATTTATCGACGATAGAGATTCCATGGTTGCTTGAATTTCAAAGGATCTATGCAGCCTCCCTTCCCCGTTTCATCTTGGAAACTCTCACTGTGACTGAAACATATATTTCGTCCATGGTTGTCTCAGTAAACATGTAAAGCTTGTGTCTCCATTGCTTTTTGAATATTAAGACTCCGATAACACCCCAAAAACCAGTTGCCAAACCATAGAATATGGCTAAGTAAAACCATACCATATTAGGCTCATTAGCATCTTCGTATTTCTCATTGGTTGTCGTGGTCGTTGAATCTTCTTGATAAGAGCAATTCTTTGGTAGCGGCGCACCGCAAAGATCTCTGTTTCCAGCATATATTGACGGGTCAGTAAGTGTCTGCAATTGATTTTCCACTGGAATTCGTCCCGACAAGCTGTTGTGTGACAAATTCAAATGCCTCAGAAAGTTTAAAGCTGCCATGCTTGGAGGGATCGCACCCATCAACTCGTTTCCTGATAAGTCAAGAGAAACTAATGACTTCATTTTTCCAATGGTTTGTGGAATAGTCCTACTAAGATGATTATGAGACAAATTGAGGCCCATTAACTCATAAAGTGTCATTAGCTCTAGAGAAATTTTTCCAACAAGTTTGTTGCTTGAAAGGTCCATGTTAATAACAAATTTCCAATTTTTGGAATATTCAAGTGCAACGCCTTTGATAACTTGCATCACCCTCATGTCATAATCAGCAAATGACCAGGGAATCTTATTCATCATGCTTAGAAACTCTCCAAAACAATGAGGAATGGATCCTGTTAAGCTGTTGTGTGCCACATCTAAAATTTGAAGATATTGAAGTGTGCACACCGATGGAGGAATTCTTCCTGTGAAATTATTTTTATGCAACCTGAGAACCTTTAAATTACCTGCAGTCCACTCGGGTATGTTTCCCGAGATTTTGTTCTCACCCAAATCTATGACCTCCAAAAAATCATAATTCTGAAAATCTTGAGGAATCTCTCCACTGAATTTGTTATCATTCAATAGCAACCATTCCAAGTTTGAAATCACACCTCTTGAAGAAACTGGAATGACACCAGATAGCCTATTTGAACTAAGCTTCATCACCCTCAGGTATTCGAGATTCTTTAGACACTTAGGAACTTTTCCAGTCAACCTATTTCTTGAAAGATCAAGAACTTCTAAACCTATCCGTGTGCACAATGACCGTGGAATAGACCCTGTAAACATGTTATTTTGCAAAATTAACATGCCTGCAAATGCATATCTATCACGTTCAAAACGGGCTCCAGAAGGAAGGTTTGTTAAAGGTCCAGTGAGTTTGTTCTGAGAGAGATCTAAGACATCTATGATGGGCAGCTACATTAACCATGTGGGTAGAGGTCCAGAAATGCTAGCATTGGACAATGCTAACACTTCAAGATTGCGTTGAGTTCGAAGCCATTCTGGAAATTTATCTGAAATCTTGCAAGACGCAAGCTGAACGATTTTTAATTGAAATGGAGGTATCCATTCATGTGAAATGTTGAATGTCAGCTTACTATTGTAACTTATATTCATATAATACAACTCCGAGAGATTAGCAAAATGGGCTTCTTAAACTATACCTTCTAAAGAATTGTTGGAGACGTCTAGATAATTGAGTCTAGTCAGTTTCCCCAATGAATCCGGAATGGTTCCATTTAGCAAATTTGAGGACACCGAAAACTTTTGCGATAAATCAAGTCCTCTTAGAGATACTGGGATGTGGCCTGTTAACCAGTTTGACTCTAGAAGTAATTCTCTTAAATCTGTTAATCTTCCCAATGATTCTGGAATTGAACCGTTGAATTGATTATCAGCAAGGTGAAGTTTTGGTTAGTTGGCCATGAAAATTGGGAATGGAACCAATTAAGTGGTTAGAAGATAAATCTATTACTTGTAATGATCTCAATTTCCCTAAAGTGTCAGGGATTGGACCTGTCAATTCATTAAAGGAAAGATCTAAGCCTCTTAAATTGGTCGGTCTTCCAAGGTATTCTGAAATCGAACCGTTTAATAGGTTATATCCTAAATTCAGTTTCTCCAAACTATATCAAGAGCATTGGCTGATGAGCTAACTATTTCATGTTCAAGACGATTGTTTGAAACAATCAATTCTTTGAGGTGACACTGTCTCCAGATTCCAACATGCCCAATCTGCTTAAACATATTTTTATGAAGGTTAAGCTTTAGAAGGTTAGGCATGACGGGAATTGATGAATTCAGATTGTCTCTAGAAAGATCAAGGGATAATAAGGAACTCATGTTTGCTGAAACAGATGGAAACTCGCCTTCAAATTCATTCCAGCTAAGATCCAGGTGATGGACGCTAGAATGCAAAGTGAATTTGAGATCCACATGTTTGATATTTCGGAGCCCACAATTTGAAAAACGTACTTCTGATACATAAGGTATCACGTTTAACAATTTTGCAGACGTCCATGCCATACTAAGAGGACAAAATGAAAGATCGAGGAATGCTAGGGATGACATGCTTTGCAAAAAGAGAGGTAGTTGATATAGAATGAATTCGTGCTAAGATCTAGGTGTTTCATGCTGGCAAGTTTTGTGCTTGAATTAAGATGGGGTCCAAGTTGAGCATTATAAATTCTACAAGTTGACAGGCTTAACTTTGATAATGAAGGTATGTAAAGTAACCTGTCAAGGTTTTTTGCATTACTAAGATCCACTTCATTTAGGTTGAGATGCTCTAGTGATGAAAGTCCATTAACCCATGCCATATCATCTACCCTGAGCCATTCAAGCTTACTAAGATCAAGAACCTTCAAACTGGAAATCCAATGTGATGTGGAATATTGCCCATGAAACCTGTTGCACAAGATGGTATCGGAGCCAATTCCTCTTCATAACATGCTTATAATTAACCATGATTGGTTGTGAATGAAACAGAACAAAGATAGTAAGCAGTTTGACTTTTATTGATGATTGTTGGATAATGTTTACAGATACTTTATAACCTGTATATACTAAGTGAAACAACATGACAATTATTCATGAACCATTGTGTCTTTTGGACACATAACTGTCATACCTAACATAACTGCTAATAACTAACTTAACTGCTAATGTAAACTGCCACATAAAAGGCTGTTTGGTTTGGTTGTTTTGAACCAAACCTTTGACCCATTGCAGCCTATTAATTCGACCCATTATACTATAATATACATACATAATATTGTTGCATAAACATACATTATCTAGTCTATATCTCCTCCCTAATGTCTGTATGCCAACATCTTCTTTAGTAGGTTTTTCTGTTGTTTAAGTAATGACAATAAATTCATTACTATCTAATGTGCTTCCATTCTCTTCTTCATCTGCATTCTTGTCCATGTTGCCTTCTAAGTTAACACCAAAATGAGTTGACTTGCCTTTTCTGTTCACAGTTTCTTCTAGTGCTTCTCCTACTTCAACATTTGCCTTCTTACAGCCTTGTGGATCTTTTACCTTGGTATAACCAATGCACTATCAACCACCTTTTCTTCTGTTGTCTCATAGTACACCTGCACCATTTCTATGAATTGCTTGTAGCATTTCTTTATTGCTTCCTCATCTTTTTCTGTTAGACCATGTAGTATGGCAACTTTCTTCCACTTATCACCAAAAGTGACACTTAGATAACCTCCTAGGCTATCTACCATCTTATGTAGTCCTAGCAAATTGATTTTCACCACTCCTATGAATGGTGGCATTTGCTCTAACACATCTTCATTCAAGTAAACCAAATAGAACCATTTTAACATATCCAAGTACCTCTTGCTGAATACATCCCAATTTTTGTACACCACACTATCTTTCTTGAACAAATTTAAGAAAGATAAAAACCTTGAGAATGAATTTACTTTTATGGCATACAAAGAACCATTCACACCGATGTATTCTTCATCCACATAGTTATGTACATCATTTCTGTCCCACTTCAAATCTTCTAAGCCTTTTACCAGTGAGCACTCCTCCTTTGGGTCTATTGACTCAAAGTATTCATCAAGAAACTTGTTGTGTTTTGCAATTTCACTTCGTGATCCATCATCTTCCTTGGTGTCTTCCTCTTGTGTTACTTCTGTTCTTGCATTACCACACATTCTGTCATCAAACATGTAGTGCAAACTACATTTATTGTGGCTATACTTCACTATGTACCCTTCATCCTCCAATTGATCAATATTAAGAACATTTAGAGTAGTTTCTGGTGTGTATAGTACACAGGGTATCACCAAGTTCCTATCTTTTGTATCCACAGTTGCTTCTCCAACACCATATCAGAAGGTGAACTTCTTCTCATTTTCTTCAGTCCCTTCCATTCTAAATATATTCTTCAATTTCTTGAATAGTGACTTAGTTGGACACATGTGTTGTTTGTAAGCACTGCTTACATACCATATCTTGTCCCAACTTGCATAGTCAGTACCTTCTACCATGTAATCAGTGATTACATGAACTTTCTCAGAATATTTCAACTTTTCATCAATATTTTTGACTGTGGGCTTCACCATTTTCTTTTGATCTTTAATCATGACTTTGCTTTTCTTGTTTGGGCATTTCCAGAATATATGGCCATGCCTTTTACAGATGTAGCATCTTGCCCTTTTCTCTTTTAGAGTACTTGTACTTTCTTCTCCATGATCTCGGGCCTTTGCAGAAAGTTTTGAAGCATTGAAGACTTCAATTTCTTTCATCTTTTGCCTTAACATCTCCTTGCTTTCAGGAGACAATCTTCTCTTCTGACTATTCCATGGCAACAATATCTCTGTGGTGTATCTCTTTGTAAATATTTCCTTGTGAGACCTATTTGATCTTGTTTGTGAATCGGCTTCTCCCAGATTTCCGAGCCTTGGCTCTGATACAAATGTTGCACAGGTTGGTATTGGAGCCAATTCCTCTTCATAACATGCTTATAGTTAACCATGATTGGTTGTGAATGAAACATAACAAAGATAGTAAACAGTTTGACTTTTATTGATGATTGTTGGATAATGTTTACAGACACTTTACAACCTATATATACTAAGTGAAACGACATGACAGTTATTCATGAACCATTGTGTCTTTTGGACACATAACTGTCATACCTAACATAACTGCTAATAACTAACTTAACTGCTAATGTGAACTGCCACATAAAAGGCTGTTTGGTTTGGTTGTTTTGACCTAAACCTTTGACCCATTGTAGCCTATTAATTCGACCCATTATATTATACTATACATACATAATATTGTTGCATAAACAGACATTATCTAGTCGGTATACAATACCTCAAATTCATTGTGATAGAATGTCTAGACAAAATTATGAGAGTAGTACTATTATCGACATGTTCATCAAGTAATCTAGAAACTTGATATTGACAATGCTAAGCCTCGGAACATGTCGATATCAAGTTTTGTCAATATCAAGTTTCTAGATTACTCGATGAACATGTCGATAACAGTACTATTCTCATAATTTTGTCTAAACATTCTATCACAATGAATTTGAGGTATTGTATACAGAATAGATAATGTCTGTTTATGCAACAATAATTATGTATGTATAGTATTGTATTATGGGTCGAATTAATAGGCTGCAATGGGTCAAAAGTTTGGGTCAAACCAACCAAACCAAACAGCCTTTTATGTGGCAGTTTAGTAGTTATCACAGTTATGTGTCCAAAAGACACAATGGTTCAATATTAACTGTCATGTCGTTTCACTTAGTATATATAGGTTGTAAAGTGTCTGTAAACATTAATCTATTCATCATCAATAAAGTTAATCGTTTACTATCTTTATTCCAAACACTGTTTCATTCATATTGCAATCAAGGTTAACTATAAGCATGTTATGAAGAGGAATTGGCTCCAGTACCAACCTGTGCAACATTGGTATCAGAGCCAAGGCTCAGAAACCTGGGGGAAGCCAATTCACAAACAAGATCAAATGGGCCTCATAAGGAAATATTTACAAAGAGAAACACCATAGAGACTTTTACCATGGAATGGTCAGAAGAGAAGATTGTCTCCTGAAAGCAAGGAGATGTTATAGCAAAAAATGAAAGAAATTGAAGCCTTCAATACTTCAAAATTGTCTCCAAAGGTCAGAGATCATGGAGAAGGGAGCACACGTATTCTAAAGGAGAAAAGAGCATGCTGCTACATATGCAAAAAGCGTGGCCATGTATTCTGGAAATGCCCAAACAAGAAAAGCAAAGTCATGATTGAAGATCAAAAGAAAATGGTGAAGCCCATAGTCAAGAAGATTGATGAAAAGTTGAAATACTCTGAGAAAGTTCATGTAATTACTGATTACATGGTAGAAGGAACTGATTATGCAAATTGGGACAACATATGGTATGTAAGCAGTGCTTACAAACAACACATGTGTCCAACTAAGTCACTATTCAAGAAATTGAAGAATAGATTTCGAATGGAAGGGACTAAAGAAAGTGAGAAGAAGTTCATCTTCTCATATGGTGTTGGAGAAGCAATTGTGGAAACAAAAGATAGGAACTTGGTGATACCTTGTGTACTATGCACACCAGAAACGACTTTAAATGTTCTAAGTGTGGATCAATTGGAAGATCAAGGGTATATAGTGAAGTATGACCACAATAAATGTAGTTTACACTACATGTTTGATGAAAGAAGGTTTGGTAATGCAAGAACAGAAGTAGCACAGGAGGAATACACCAAGGAAGATGATGGATCAGGAAGTGTAATTGCAAAACACAACAAGTTTCTTGATGAATATTTTGAGTCAATAGACCCAAAGGAAGAATGCTGACTGGTAAAAGGTTTAGAAGATTTGAAGTGGGACAGGAATGATGTACAAGACTATGTGGATGAAGAATACATCAGTATGAATGGATCTTTGTATGCCATAAAAGTAAATTCATTCTCTAGGTTTCTATCTTTCTTAAATTTGGTCAAGAAGGATAGTGTGGTGTACAAGAATTGGGATGTATTCAGCAAGAGGTACTTGGATATGTTAAAATGGTTTTATTTGGTTTACTTGAATGAAGATGTGTTAGAGCAAATACCACCATTCATAGGAGTGGTAAAAATCAATTTGCTAGGTCTGTATAAGATGGTAGATAGCCTAGGAGGTTATCTAAGTGTCACCTTTGGTGATAAATGGAAGAAAGTTGCAATACTACTTGGTCTAACAGAAGAAAATGAAGAAGCAGTGAGGAAATGCTACAAGCAATTCATAGAAATGGTGCAGGCGTACTATGAGACAACAGAGAAGCCTTGGTATGAAAAAGGGCCTGAAGAGAAAGTGGTTGATAGTGGCATTGGTTATGCCAAGGTAAAAGATCCACAAGGCTGTGAGAAGGCAAATGTTGAAGTAGGAGAAGCACCGGAAGAAATTGTGAACAGGAAACAAAAGAACCTACTGTAGAAGATGTTGGCATACAGACATTAGGGAGGAGATATAGACTAGATAATGTCTGTTTATGCAACAATAATTATGTATGTATAGTATTATGGGTCGAATTAATAGGCTGCAATGGGTCAAAACAACCAAACCAAACAGCCTTTTATGTGGCAGTTTAGATTAGCAGTTAAGTTAGTTATAGACAGTTAAGTAGTTATGACAGTTATGTGTCCAAAAGACACAGTGGTTCAATATTAATTGTCATATCGTTCCACTTAGTATATATAGGTTGTAAAGTGTCTGTAAACATTAATCTATTCATCATTAATAAAGTTAAATCATTTACTATCTTTATTCCAAACACTGTTTCATTCATATTGCAATCACTGTTAACTATAAGCATGTTATGTAGAGGAATTGGCTCAAATACCAACCTGTGCAACATTGTATTTCTAATCCATTCAAACACCTCTATTGCCACAACTTAGGCAATAAGACATCTTCCTACCACAACTTAGGCAACAAGATATCTTCCTACACGAAATAGAATCACATATGTTAATTACCACAACTTAGGCAATCAAATATAACTCATTGTGTTAGTATATAGTATTACCAACTTGTGAAACCGTATCACCACTGTGATTAACCCGAATTCCATACTGTCATCCGGTGCTCACTATTTCACGTTTCAATGCTCATCGGTAGACTTGCTCACAAGCAAGGTTAAATTAAACATGTACCATGTATAATTAATACCCCCACCATTTGGCAATATTCTGTATATTTATAGTCTATATTTAATTAATGTTTGTTTCATATTGTACCTTCTATGTACAAATAAATCATCAACCCATGTCACTAAAGAAACAAACTGCTAAATGCAAATTGAGTAACATTTCAAAATCTAACTACATGAAACTCGTTTTACTATATTTCAGGAAACTCATTATATGCATGAAACTCATCTACAAGGTGATGGTGAAATACCATGGCTATCAAAACATCCAATAGTGTTACAAAAACCACAAAATTAGACTAAATCTTCGGTCCAGTTGTTACCATACAAAAGCCACAAAATTAGACCAAAATTTCAGTCCAGTTGTTAGCATTTCAAGACCAATTTCGTGCCTCAATTCAAAACACACTTGTATCACAATACAAATAATTTGCTCTTTAAACAACATGTCTTGAAACTGATTTTATTACAAGTTGTGAAAACCCTTAAAATCTGATTATGGTTCCAACGTAAACCCTCTAATTAATATGTAGAGCTAAAAACCTTTAAGATTGTTGTGAATTGTTCTCAATAACTGTTAACATGTTGTTTAACGTTGTTCCATAAACACCATCTAATGTATTATAAGAACAAAATAGAAACTCGAATTAACACAAACAACATCAATGATATTAAACAAGAAGTAGTTTATTATAAAGGTTTAATTAACCATTTTTTTTAACGTTTAATTTTTTTTTCGACACAACAACGAATGATATCGTCAACCAACAATGCGACATAGCACACAATTCTTTTCGAACAAACCCAAATGTGTACCGACACTCAATTAGTTATGACGACATTTAAATAAACTTATGTTCGAGTTCACATATAAATGTTTTCATGCCACTTATATGAAAACGCTCTTAAAAATGCATTTTATACATTTTAATTATAGTGTCTAGCCGGGACAGCGCGACTCACATTTAAACTCAACTTGACACAAAATACATTTTATAAATCTTCATACACTCTCTGCTCATTGTATTTAAGCGTGCCACCACCCTAATGAAATAGTAGGCTACATGTTTAATTAATTTGATAAACCATACTAATACTTTCAAATTTTGACTTGGACTTTTATAACTAGGATATAAGAACATAAACCTTAGGACATTAGGCAAGTCAAGGGAACAACAACACATGCTTTCTTTTCTTTTTCTTGTGTTGCGTCTAGACAAACACAGTAGCCACCCTACCCTTTCTACCTAGTCATTAAACTAATGCACAAGTCATGCCTTGACCACCTTTTACTTCATTCTCCCTAGTACAATGTGTCTCCTTCATCAAAACTTGACAATAAAAGGCCTTCCCATGCCCGTAAAATCAGCCGATTTCATGCATGCCTAACCCTTCCAAATCTCTTTCATCTCTTTACCTGAAACTCATGCAAAAAAATACTAAAATAATCCAATGACCATACCATGTTTTGGCTATATAAATCAACTTGTTTCACTTCCACTCCTCACAACCCTCACGCTTATAAAACTCAAACCCAAACACCCTTACTTGCATCTCATTCATTCTGTCGAGCCACAAAAGAGGAAGAAGGAAAAAGGGTTTTGGGTTACTGGCAAACTAGGAAGTAAATTTGGAGTTAGTTGGAAGCTTGGGTCATTAATCTTGAGATAGCATTACGAGTTAAAGAAGATTGGTCTTGGTCTTGTATTCCCTTCGACACACACACAAATCTTCAACCCACTCTAAGCATCAAGCTACTTGACCATACTTCATACATATTATATTTTTGAACATTAAGCTTTTTATACTAAAGGTGTTGCGTCATTGTATTATGTATCAAATCTTCGAAAACAAATGAGTTTTCTTAAATGAATACACTTCGACATACATACAGAATTATGCATTTGACTTTCATGCAAAGATTAACCATGTTGTGTTTAAAAGCTTGTGTGGCTACTTAAAAGAACATAACTCTCATAAGCTAGTGTTTTGGATACTTCACACGACCCATACGAAATCAAAGTGATCTATACGAAACATTTCGAAACATATATAATTAATGAAATTATGAAAACGTATATGAAACGTGTAACTAAGTCTTGGCTCAAGGATACTTTGTTTTCTCTTTGGTTCGGTCTTGCTCATTCCACTCGACACACTCCTTTTTCATACCCACTGTACGTAAGAAACATATTCCCTTTTAATCCTTAAACCACACTTGCTTCTAGTGTCTTACATGCTAAACATAAGGTTAAGGGTGTTACACTAAATATTTTTGTCTTCATATAAATGGGTTCGAGATTTGGAAACTAAGAAAGAAAACACAAAATTTCACTCATGTAAACAAACCATACACATGCTCAGTATACTGAGTAGAAAATGAACAATATATAAAACAGTTTGGGTCCCTTTAATACAATTTACTTGTAAGGATAAACAAGTAGTAGTCTTAGTACAGTCGGCTGTGTAGATTGGTTTCAAACGGTAGGTTTAGGTCTCGAACCCTGTACCTGTAATTTTTGTTTTTTTTTAGTTTCTTTTGACAGTTTTTTTCACAAATGGTACTTGAACTATTAGGGGTTGGCTAATATCTCTTCAACAAAATTAATACTAAACATTCTGATTAGTTAGACTATTATACAATCTATATTTGACACGGGATATTTTTGTGGCAATTGATTTATAAAGGGAGACTAATATTTACGGACGGACCATGCCCGATTTTTGTTAAATTTCTATGTTTAATTTATTTACATGAACCTACGAAAACTAGAAAATATAATATTATTTATAGCCAATACATTATGAATATTTTCCAAACTTATCGTCCACTAACTCTAGATAAATATAAATACATTGATATTTATATATATCATATCACGAAATATTGTTAATTTAAATACTTAAATTATAGTATTTATTATTATTGGACCGACAACATAATCTTTCACAAATACTTTATGGTGAACTCTTTTCGTATTAAGTCTTTCGGTTATTCTCGAACTAGAAACTTATCAGTCTTGAATACTATTGTATATAAATCTACTTATTCACTTTGTCCAAGAGCCAATACTTACAAACATTTTGAAATGATTTAAACATAAACTCTGCTACACAAGCAATATTAAACACGACCACTTTGAGAACATAAAAACTTAGTTAAACATCACTTTGAGTCGTGAGTACACAAAACTATAAACTAAGACTTGCGATAATAACTTAGGTCGCGTGTCGGTGCCACACACTATTGCTACTCGACGTATCATTTCAGACAGCTTATTTCTAAGGTGAGTCATAGCCCCTCTTTTACTAATTTCGAACTATTTTAGGGGAGATGCATGCTCGTTTTACTTACATAATTTACTCGTTTATCTTAAACATTTTATTCGATCGATGAAACACTCTATTTATTTATTTGAATATATTATATGCTACAAACATTGGATATCACCCAATGAAATGATTGGATATCACCCAATCAAATAATTCTATACAAATATTGGATAACCCAATTAAATGATTGGATATCACCCAATCAAAAGATTTTATACAAACATTGGATATCACCCAATTAAAGGATTGGATATCACCCAATCAAAGGATTTTATACAAACATTGGATATCACCCAATGAAATGATTTTATACAAACACTATGGTCTTACTCAACTATCGACTTGAGTAGGAAAATGAAGCAAACTATGGGCGTATAACAACGTAGCCCACGATTCATTTTATTGAAATTATCAAACAAACTCGAAACTTTTTTTCTCAATCAATTGTTTTATATAAACTCTATGAACTCACCAACCTTTGTGGCATGAAGGAGCACATTGTACTAGGGAGAATGAAGTTAAAAGGTGGTCAAAGGCATGACTTGTGCATTTAGTTTAATGACTAGTAGAAAGTGGTAGGGGTGGCACTGTGTTCTGTCTAGACGCAACACAAGAAAAGGAAAAAAGAAAGCATGTGTTGTTGTTACCTTGACTTGCCATGTCCTACATAAGGTTTATGTTCTTATATCCTGCTTATAAAAGTCCAAGTCAAAATTTGAAAGTATTAGTGATGGTTTATCAAAATTAATTAAAACATGTAGCCTACTATTTCATGGGTTGGTGGCACGCTTAAATACAATGAGCCAGGAGGTGTATGAAGATTTAAAAATGTATTTTGTGTCAAGTTGAGTTAAAATGTGAGTCGCCGCTGTCCCGGCTAGACACTATAATTAAAATGTTATAAAATTCCATTTTTTAAGAGCGTTTCATAAGGTGGCATGAAAACTTTATATGGTGAACTCGAACATAAGTTTTATTTAAATGTCGTCAAACTAATTGAGGTGTCGACACATTTGGGTTTGTTCGAAAAGAATTGGGGTGGCTTATGTCGCATTGTTGCCGTTGCGATATCTTCGTTGTTGGGTCGAAAAAAAATCTTAAACGTTAAAAAAAATGGTTAATTAACCTTTATATAAACTACTTCTTGTTTAAATGGTAATTAATGATTGGGTAATTATGGGTATTACCAACATGTTGTTGTTTGCTACACTGCTTAATCATACCATATTTTTGTCCCAGTTTGCATAATCAGTATCCTTCTACCATTGTCAATCGTAATTACATGAACTTTCTCAGAGTATTTCACTTTCATCCAATCTTCTTGGACTATGGCTTCACCAGTTTTCTCTTTTGATCTTCTCATGACTTTGTTTTTCTTGTTTGGGCTTCACAGAATACATGGCCACGCTTTTTGCATATGTAGCAGGCCATGCTCTTTTCTCCTTAGAATACGTGTGCTCCCTGTCTCCATGATCTTGACCTTTTGAGACAATTTTGGAATACTTGAAGGCTTCAATTTCTTTCATTTTTGCTATACAATTCTCCTTTGCTTTCAGGAGAAACTTCTCTTCTGACCATTCCATTGGTAAAAAGCTCTCTATTGGTGTTTCTCTTTGTAAATATTTCCTTTATTGAGCCCATTTGATCTTGTTTGTGAATTGGCTTCCCAGTTCTGAGCCTTGGCTCTGATACCAATGTTGCAACAGGTTGGTACTGGAAGCCCAATTCCTCTTTCATAACATATGCTTATAGTTAAAACCTTGATTTGCAATATGAATGAACAATGTTTTGATTAAAGGATTAGTAAACGATTTAACTTTATTGATGATGATAGATTAATGTTTCAGACACTTACAACCTATATATATAAGTGAAACGACCATACATTTAATATTGAACCCATTGGTCTTTTGGAACATAACTGTGAAATACTAAACTGCCACATAAAAAGGTGTTTGGTTTGGTTTGGTTTGACCCAACTTTTTGACCCATTGCAGCCCATTAATTCGGACATAATACAATACTATACAACATAAATTATTGGTTGCATAAACAGACATTATCTATTCTGTATACAATACCTCAAATTCCATTGGTGATAGGAATGTTTTAGACCAAAATTATGAGGGAATAGTACTGTTATCGACATTTTCATCGAGTAATCTAGAACTTGATCAATGGACAAAATTGATATCGACATGTTCGAGGCTTAGCATTGTCAATATCAAGTTTCTAGATTACTTGATGAACATGTCGATAAATATACTTATTCTCTAATTTTGTCTAGACATTCTATCACAATGAATTTGGAGTATTGGTATAACCGACTAGATAATGTCTGTTTATGCAACAATAATTATGTATGTATAGTATAGTATTATGGGTCGAATTAATAGGCTGCAATGGGTCAAAACAACCAAACCAAACAGCCTTTTATGTGGCAGTTTAGATTAGCAGTTAAGTTAGTTATAGACAGTTAAGTAGTTATGACAGTTATGTGTCCAAAAGACACAGTGGTTCAATATTAATTGTCATGTCGTTCCACTTAGTATATATAGGTTGTAAAGTGTCTGTAAACATTAATCTATTCATCATCAATAAAGTTAAATCGTTTACTATCTTTATTCCAAACACTGTTTCATTCATATTGCAATCACGGTTAACTATAAGCATGTTATGTAGAGGAATTGGCTCAAATACCAACCTGTGCAACATTGTATTGCTAATCCATTCAAACACCTCTATTGCCACAACTTAGGCAATAAGACATCTTCCTACCACAACTTAGGCAACAAGATATCTTCCTACAAGAAATAGAATCACATATGTTAATTACCACAACTTAGGCAATCAAATATAACTCATTGTGTTAGTATATAGTATTACCAACTTGTGAAACCGTATCACCACTGTGATTAACCCGAATTCCATACTGTCATCCGGTGCTCACTATTTCACGTTTCAATGCTCATCGGTAGACTTGCTCACAAGCAAGGTTAAATTAAACATGTAGCATGTATAATTAATACCCCCACCATTTGGCAATATTCTGTATATTTATAGTCTATATTTAATTAATGTTTGTTTCATATTGTACCTTCATGCACAAATAAATCATCAACCCATGTCACTAAAGAAACAAACTGCTAAATGCAAATTGAGTATCATTTCAAAATCTAACTACCTGAAACTCGTTTTACTATATTTCAGGAAACTCATTATATGCATGAAACTCATTATATGCATGAAACTCATCTACAAGGTGATGGTGAAATACCATGGCTATCAAAACATCCAATAGTGTTACAAAAACCACAAAATTAGACTAAATCTTCAGTCCAGTTGTTACCATACAAAAGCCACAAAATTAGACCAAAATTTCAGTCCAGTTGTTAGCATTTCATGACCAATTTCGTGCCTCAATTCAAAACACACTTGTATCACAATACAAATAATTTGCTCTTTAAACAACATGTCTTGAAACTGATTTTATTACAAGTTGTGAAAACCCTTAAAATCTGATTATGGTTCCAACGTAAACCCTCTAATTAATATGTAGAGCTAAAAACCTTTAAGATTGTTGTGAATTGTTCTCAATAACTGTTAACATGTTGTTTAACGTTGTTCCATAAACACCATCTAATGTATTATAAGAACAAAATAGAAACTCGAATTAACACAAACAACATCAATGGATAAGAGTGTTAAATATGAACCTGAACCAATCAAACAAAAAGCGCAACCTGTTAAGGACATTTCTGTAGAACACGAGATAACGTTCGAGAGCTCCGCACGGGATATAATCCCTGTCCTTAAAGGTGTTTACACGCTCAATTCGCGGCAAGCCTCATGCGTAACGGACCCCAGGATTTGATGCAGACGCAACGTTGTTGATCACCAGCGAATGATAACAACATAATGACAATGGCGGAGCAGAAAACTCGAGATGGCAAGGTGTAAAACACAACAGAATGGAAGGAGCTTGAGATATAATTTCGTGTGTGTATCTTGTGTATTTTCTAATATTTCTTATATATTGAAACAGGCCAAAACCTTCTTAATATAGGGTCAAGGTCACTACACCAAAGAGATTGCCATAATCTCGTTAGTGCCAAAAGAATAGGTCTATGGGCTGGCGGTTGCAACTGAAATTGCCATCCAAAGCAACCCACTTGTTGACCATTTCACATATACACTTACACACACGTTTTTGCTTCTCACACATGCTTTCCATGTTGTACATGAGGTTACTGCATTAACCATTTGTACACTATATTTCATTTGCATCAAAATGAAACATTACCATAATTAGCCATCTAAAGATTAAGTAATCAAGTGTATATGCTCATGCACACGTATCCACATTTAGTTCCATCATACACCAAAGTGGGACACTTAGAAAACTTACCAAACTCTCATAAAGTTACAACAGTCAACAACTTAACCATCCTACTTGAAAATTAAACTAAACTGTTTTTGGACCAAAATAATAACTGTTGGACTAAATATATATATATATATATATATATATATATATATATATATATATATATATATATATATATATATATATATATATATATATATATATACATATGTAATGCAACATATAACTTTTCTTGCATGTTCAACACAAACAAATAGGGCTGAGCATCGGGCCGGATCCCGACCCGACCCGACTAATCCCGATCCCGAAAGTCAAGTACTCGGTTTTTTGGCCCGTCCCGTCCCGATCCCGACCCGTCCCGAAAGTAGTCGGTTTTTGCTTGTATTTTGTCGGTTTTTTGCCCGTCCCGAATCCCGAAAATGCTAAAAATCCATCCCGATTCCCGACCCGAGAAGCTATTATTCGGTTTCGGGACTATCGGTTTATGCTCTTCACTTTTTTTGACAAAAAAAAAACGGATTAGGTTTTTCAGTTCAGGTCATTCAGGGAAGGCCATCCATTTTGACTCAGTCGTATGCGGTCTTACCGGGATAATTCATGTACCGTTTCCGACTCTTTCTTAATCACCCGTAAATGTACACATCTAGCGTAAATGTACACATCTAGCGAAGTTTGAAAACTTGAACTCTTTTGAGAAAACCAATCACCTTACCACTTACCAGTGATAAGCCATTTGGTGATGGTCTTTTTGTTTTTTACTAAATCATTCCTAGTTATTTATTTATTTATTTTACCTGATATTTGCATGCTGGTAATCAAGGAACAAAATCCTCAACAATATTAGAGATCCTAGACACTTGGTAGCACTACCAATCAACCTACTTTTGGAAAGATCAAGAACTTTTAAATGTCATCTATTTTGCGCAATAACCTTGGCATTTACCCTCTCTAGTCAAGTTATTTTGCAAAAGTAAGATGCCTCCATATTCATAGTTAACCATAGAAGGAAGGTTGGCATTTATCCTCTAAACAAAGTGATCAAATCGATTTATAGAATTACAAAAAAAGATGAATAATCAATATCATGAAGAATAATTTAAATCCTCATATGTAGAGCTGGTCACCCTTTTGTGACAGATCCTACACGTAGGGAGCACCTAAAATTACAAAGGACGTGTCTTGCGACCACTTGCTCGGCCGCAAGTAATGGCATTCTTTGGGATCGGGTACTCGTCTCTCCATGAATTTACCGGTGAATAAACTCGAAGATAAAATTGTTGACCTAAGTATTGTCTAGCCCAATTCTGAGATCTTATGTTCCACATACCAACATTGTCTAGTGGTACATACAATGCTGTCCATGATCTTGGGTATACTTGAACTGTAGAGCGGGATATCCCGTCTCTTAAATTGTAGCTTGTTCTGCTAGCTTCAGACCACGGCCCTCCATCCATCCTGTCCATTTATCCGAGTTTTTTAGTATCAAGCTCATTATCAATAATAGCTTTTCTTAGCGAGACAAACACGATTCAGATACATGTTATCAAATACACTTTCTTTTTGCAAAAATCATTTTATGTGTTGTGAAGTCACTTTCATTTTTGAGATGTTTACTTTTTGTTGCCAGAAATCACTTTTTGCGACATTAAAAACTCACTTTGATCACAGAAAGTGAATTTCTGCGACTTGTGGCAAAACGGGTCGATTTGGTATAAATTTTATGAAATCGATCAGAATAGCATAGGTCCATGTCAAGAGGGTTCATTTGACGATTTTCCAGAATATGCATTGCTATTATTATATAAAAAAACATACTGAAAAAGAGGGGTTGAGCTTACCCTACGACAAAGAAAAAGTGTCCATCAATGTGCCAAGATTGCACGGTATCTTCTGAATTCTCGAAAACGATTTCAGCAAACGCTCGGAAATCAGCGGCCATGACGGAAGTTTGAAGGTAACCACCACCACCATTGGGGCTGTCGGAAATGGTTCCAAGGGAAAACACACCCGAGATCTTGAAATAATCGGCAATCTTTAGAGGTGTGTCTGCTGGTATAAACGACACACTGTTGACAGCGTATCTCTGCTTGCCATTTATAATAGGAGCAGAGTTTGCAAGCCTTATGGTTCGAGTGAAGTTAACCATACCATAATGGTATGACCCTTGGGGATTAGGCCTTGGTCCACTTGCTGTTAAGTTTTGCCTGGTTAAAAAACAATCACAATGCATTTAAGGATCAAACTGTCAAAAGTACTATAGCTACCAATCAAATGGCTAAATAAAAACATTAAACTAACTATGAAAATTCTTCAAAGGTTGCTTATCTGAAATTGCTTATTTGCTTAAGAATGCAGGTGACAACTATCTATTTTTAAGTGCTTAGTTACTACATACACAAACTACCAGTAACTAAGTGCTTATTTACTCTCATATAGACAGATAAGTAGCGTTATCAAAACACTCAAAGCTGCTTATCTGCTTAATAAATAAACAGATAAGCACTCTAATAAGCAATCTTAAACACCCATGTGTTACCTTGTACATAATAGAACCGTTATTGACAATAATATTATTTGAATCATATTTACTCGATTTTGACCCATTTGACTCGTGCAAAGATTCTACAAAAAATAGATACCTAATAGACCGGGCTTGATTCAAAGACCAGTCGATTTGGATGGTGGGACCGCCAGGTGGTGGAGCTGGGAAAGATCCCCCGGAATTGCTGTAACGAAGAATGGAGGTAGCGGAAAGGACTTGAGAGGTGAATCTAGTTGAGACAACCATATAGTAATTTGCCGGTGGTTGATCAGCAGTGATCAAAACCGAGTATGATTGGCCCAAATGAATATCGAGAGAAGAGTATGTGTTTTGAAGAGTATGAGTTCCTTCAGTCTCTACTAGCAACATCTTATGGCCCTGGATCCTAAAGTTGATTGATGTAGTAAGTCCCACGTTCGATATCCTCAGCCTATAAGTTTTCCCTGCACGAAAATCTCAAATTCATTGGATTTCTAACAAAATCACAAAACTAACTCTCTTTAGATATGAGTTACGCCATTCTAACCCTTTTTGCGAAGTTAGTTTTTGTGATTGTAGTGAAATTTTATTGTCAAAAAAGTGATTTTTTGCGATACAAAAACTAACTTCAAGACAATAACTTAACTGTTTCACGAGTCATGACACATGGCGAGAAAATCGGTTAGATTGGTTACCTTGATCAACGTTGAATGTGAATCCGTTAGATCCACGGCCATTAATAAGGAGACCATCAGGGAATGGAAGATCATGCCCTCCATCTAATATTGCTTTCAAATCCTGAACAAATAATAAAGTTAGTCAATCACAAGTTCACAAAAAATATCAAAACTAGAGTATAAAATTACGCATTAGTAATATCAATTGACAAGGTACTTACAGTGTGGTTTTGCTTAAACCAATCACCCGCGAGAATAGTGAAATCTCCCGCGGGTGGAGGGAATGGGACAGGGATCCTTGGGCGGCTGGAGATTGTAATGCCACCAAAACCTCCAGCAGCCCGGTGCATCCCAAGTGATGGAAAGTAGAAGAAACTACCAATTTGATCCTTGACTTGAAGAATGTATGTAAAGTTTTGGCCAGGTGGGATTGGGCAATTCGTGCCGTAAACTCCATCTTGCCATGAATTTCTCCTTTGTTGTATCCCATTCCTGATCCATATATAGAGGAATCATGATTTCAAATATTGCATTCATTTTTCACATATCTAAACACCCCTTAACTAGTTAAAAACAAACTATTGTACTACATTATTGTCTGATTTGGATACTATGTCACATTTTATATGCAATTTACTTAATTCTAAAACCTACATAAAAAAGACACAAAAACAAATGTAATGAACTAACCATGTAATAAGGAATGGTTCATCCAAGTTGTTGTAAATACTAACAATCACATTATCATTAGTAACCGAGTCGATTTGTGGCCCAGGAAACTGCCCATTAATCAATATCCCCTGCAACCCAAATGTACATAGTTAAAATTCAATATACGCGCATTGTTCAGTAACTCAATTGAACAAAATGAAAGTTCAGTAACTTATACGAACAGAATCGCAAAGTTTAGTAACATATTTGTCTAATAACAAGGCTAAAATATATACAATGACAAAAAAGCATACCTGTTGCTTAACTCCAAGAGGGTAAATATCACCATAAGTAACATTCCAATCAAAGAACCTATAAGGGTCTTCACCATTTATAGTATACAACATTGCTAGTAACATTAACAATGTAGCCTTCATGCTCCATTGCTTCATATTGTATGAACCAATGAGTTTGTGCTATAGAAATGACAAATGGGCTAATGTGTGTTATTTTTGTATTTTGGTTAAATGTAGGAAAAATGTGGGTGAAGAGTGGAATCCAAAAAAGATGAAAATGAATGGGACAGATATATAATGCAGACAGAAGAAGAGATAAAGGTTGTATTTATTTTAGATTAGATCTGTGAGAGCATAAGATACTGTTCTGCAAGTTGGAGCTCTAGTAGCATGTATGTATGTATGTACTCACTGTCACTCTTATTAATGATTTCTAGGCTGTATTTTGTAGAAAATAATGCAAAATATTTAATATATACTTTGATTTATTATTTTATATTGTGTTTTATATCAAGTTGTGATCCAGATCTTTGATTTTAAACAAATCATTGTTTAAAAAATGTGTATCTAGTAGAAATCTATTTTTCTACATCAGTAGTATAAAAAAAACTTGATGCGGACTAATGAACGTACTATAGTATAAAAAACTTAACATTCAGTTTTTGTTAATAAACGAATTAAAAACAACCTATAGTAGTACAATATTTGATTTCACATATACATGAAAAAATGGCGCGAGTATCTAAAAAAATTGAAACCATATATATAAAACTTTCTTAAAGAAAAATGAAAAGGAAAAGAAAAAAGACAAAGTGCAGGCAAGTTGAATGAGGCAGCTGTATGATGTTCTACCCTTCAACGAAATGACCCCTTTCCCGTTATTTGCGAACCGCGTGACTAATTTACGGATTTAATTTTGGTGTATCTTCTTTTCAACGCGTTTCATTATTTCTAAACTATTTTTATTACATTTCTCATTTTAACAAAAACATAAATATCAAATATTCAAAATGCTTGCCAACTTTCGTAAGAATCCGTGTCAAGGTGTGATCATAATCTTGAATACGGAGTATTTGACTAAATCGTGTATAATGTGCTCCTCAAAAAAAATGCGACTCTTATAGCATAAGTTACATGAAATCTTTATCAAGATGAATGATCCAAGCATTATGTTTCTAAGCACGAAAGACAAAGGGTAATCCAAGCATTATGTTTCTAGCTAAAGAGTCACTCACATACTACTAAACTAAAGACCTTATAGAATTACCGAAAATAATTGATAGGCAATGTTTAAGTGTACAATGCCATCCTTGAAGGTGGTCAAGATGGGTGACTACCAGAGCCTCCAAATTTGAAAGGCCCCACAAATTTGTGTCGAATATAATTACTCTATTATACATTAGGCATGCGGACGATACCGTCTTGGCTAGAAAAAAACAGACGACGTCGTTTTGCCCTAAAAGATGTCGTTTTGTTGTTTAGTCTGTGTCATTTGTTATTTGTTGGGCCATTTTTATTTTTGGGTTGTAACTCGATCATTGTTTGTTGGTCCCTTTTCGGTATAAACTAGACAACATAGCACCCAACCAATATATTCTTCCACCAAACTTCATGCAGGATAATCTATAATCAGTGTTTCTTCCACCAACCTTTGTTCTTCCTTCTCTCTTTTTACAAGATTTTGAGTGGTGTTAAAGCAACAAAATTCGCATCTTTTCTGTTAATACTCTTTATTCCCACATTTTTGGAATCCGGCGTCGGGACTGAAGCAGTTATATTATTAATAGGAGATTACAAATTAAGGGTATGCTTTTGTTGTTGATTTGAGATTTTGGATATGGTGGTGTATTTTTGTTTTTTTTTATTATTTTTTTTACCTAATTTGATTTAATTGTTGCAGATTTCAAGCTACGTTTTAGACTTCTGAAGCTTTAGATCTTTGGCATGTTCTTCGTTCCGACTGTATTGCTGGCAATATTAAAAAGGTACAATTTTCTTCACCAAAAAAAAAGGTACAATTTTAACCGCAATATTTCAGTTTTTATTATCTATCTATGTGAGTTTTGAAGAGTGACAAAGTTTCTTTAGGGAGATTGATTAATTTTAGGTACTGCATAAGTGGTCGTCGAGATTGTTTAATAAAAATGTTATGCGTTTATTTCATTTTATTAAGTGTATAAGATTTTGTATAGGTTGTATCGCATGGGGTATTTGGAGCTGCTTTTAGGTTTTTTTGAACTAATTTGGTTATATTGATGGGTATTCAAAATATGGTTTATGTTTCTATAATATTTCATTTCTTATTGTTTATTTATGTAAATCTTGAAGAGTGATGAAGTTTCTTTAGTGGGATGGGTTAATTTTAGGTAGTGTATAAGTCGTGTTTGAGATTGTTTAATAAAATTGTTAGGTTTTTATTTCACTTTAAAATGAATATGTGATATATTTGAAATTCTGATATGTGGCCAGAAGTTTATACAGTTTGTATAATATGTGCTGATAAGTGTTGGGGCAATATCCTTTAAAGCCTAATATGTGTTGAATTTTTAGATATTTGTTTGTATGTTTTATATAAATAGCATCCGTATGGCGTAGATTTTGGCAAAGTTCGGTCGTTGTGATGGTTATAGGGTGTGTATAACTATAAGTTGTATAAGTTGTGTTTTATTTAGATGTCAAAAATGGAAGGGTTGTTAGATTATGATGTTACGTATTTGTTGTGATATCTTTAAAATTTGTCTGTATGGGTTGTGTATAAATGGTGGTTATAAATGCCTATTTGATAAATAATGTTTTGCTGCGTAAATTGGAAGGATGGTTTAGTGCGAGATTGACTCACATTAGCATTGATGTGATTGTCCTTTATTTTGATCTTAGCCACTGTTGCTACAGATTATCCGTGAACTTATTAAATGTTTAATTTTGTGAAGGTTTTCGATCTTAGCGTTAAATTTTCTAGAAAACATGATATTATTTGCATTGTCGCAGGGCAGACAAATTTTGTTTGCAGCCACGGCGACTATGTCATCTTTTTTTCTATTGTTTGCTTATCTGTACCTTACAGTTAAAAAGGATGTTGATTTTGCAGAGCATGCTTACTTTACCGGCTACTTTTTTAGGAGCTGATGTGTTTACAATAACTTTTCTTTCGATATCGTGACGATGTGCCTTTGTATAAGGTGGACTTGAAAAGGTAAATACACCAACCTTATCATCTTCTGTACATAATGTCCTTCAATGTAGCTTCTCGATCGTCTTTAGAGTTCCAAAGCTCATTAAGTATCTGCTATTATATCTGAATTCATGTTTTCAGCTTTTCATTAATGCTATTATCATGGGAATTTTTTGCACATCGACAACAAAAGTTTTCTCCACATAGTTAGATGTACCACGGGTACAAATTTTATTTTTATCACGGATACTTTGCATTATCGAACATTAGTCTAAGGTAATTGAGTATGGCATTAGTCTAGTTATTAAGAGACTATTCATTTTTTAATTTAGATTATCCAAGAAATGTCAATTGGACATAGTAATCTTGTGGTGAGGGAATGGAAGAAATCAATGTAAAGCTTTTGCATAATGCATGCAGGGTGCTTTGTCACTATGAAGTGTGCCCGGATTAATAGGCTACCTACACAACCAGGGGAATCATTGATACAAAATGTGCCAGATTTTGGTGGCACTGGTTGTACCGTCATCAAAAAATTTCAAATCCTTTGGGGTATATCTGTATAAGAGAAATTTGGTATTCACGTAAAACGATTCTTATGTCGTCTATTTAGGGATATGGTTTTGTGTTGAAACGAACTGGTAAGTCAAATTTATTGTAATTCATTCTATGAGCACTTTGAATTTTCAACAGAAGCATGAAAACATTTATAGACGCAGTCTCAAATTTGTACTTTGCTTCTTTTTATGCAGAAATATGACGAGCATTTTTGCTAAACTAACTATGACACGTTGTGCCGCAGTAGAGATTCCTTTACCAGAGATATTTAAAAAGCATTAGTTTTTTTTCTTTGATTCTGCAAGATGTTACATTATACTCTTCTTTATTATAGATTCTCTTTGTCGCTAATCTGATATTTGCCTTTCTTGGTCAACATTGGATAATCAACTTTTTAAACCTATGTGTTCTTCGTGAAATGTTTACTAATTCAGTGTTTCAAACTGCTGTGATATCAGGTTATATGCTTCGTGATGCAGTAGAAATTTCTTTACCAAAGGTATTTTAAAGCCATTAGTTTTTTTTTCTTTAGAGTAAATTGCATAAATCATCCCTAAAGTTTGGCCAAATTGCATGTTTCGTCCCTAATGTTACGAAAGTGCAAGGATCATCCCTATGAGAAAATCTTTGGTGCAAGTATCGTCCCTAAAGGGACGATCCTTGCACTTTCATAACATTAGGGACGAAACATGCAATTTGGCCAAACTTTAAGGATGATTTATGCAATTTACTCTTTTCTTTATTTCCGCAAGGTGCTACGTTATACTCCTCTTTATTATGGATTCTCTTTGTTGGTAATCTGATGTTTCCCCTTTTTTGTCAACATTGGATACTCAAATTTTTAAATCTATGCGTTCTTCATGATATATTTAGTAATTCAGTGTCTCAAACTGATGTGTATTCCTATTAATTTGAATCTTACGCAGTAAGTAAGTGGTGAAATTGCTAATTTGTTCGACGATACACATAACTTGGTGAATCGATGCTATCATACATGTAGTTCTTTTACTTTCTTACGTGATTAAGAGATGTGGCCAGTTTTAGCTTTGGAGTTGTTGAGTTAAGTTAATCTATGGACATAACATGCTAATCATTCAAATCATATATTTTAGATGTAGAATTGGAGTCACAAAGACGCATGATGTAGTCGGTATCAAAGTAAGATTGTGCAATAATGTGTATAAGATGATAGATGCAAATATGGCACATAAAACATCTTAGCAAAAACTCCACCTTTATTAGACTTCATGATCCAATATGCTTTAACAAATCATGCTGAGAAGCTTTGAATGGTATATTGGAATAAATTTATATTCCTAAACCTGAATTTCTAGAGAGTAGAAGCATTATAGTTAGTAACTATAGATGGGTTGGAGAGGCTAAGACATTATGGCATGGTTGACAAAAGAAAAAAAAAAATCCTATTGGCATGCCTGAAATTAACGGTAATATCACATATGAGATGTTGTGAACACAGATAATGTAGTATCTTGCAATCAATGGTTTGGTTGAATTCACCAAAGCAACTGCTGAAAATAAGGCGTTGCATTCAAATAATGAGCATCTACTGCACACAAAATAAGCAGAAGATGAAAAGAAAGAGGGAGGCCAACCCAAAAACGCCTAGTGAGTGTTGGTTCAAATGCTGAAAGTTAATTTCAAATTTAAATTAACACAATAAGTAACCTAAAAATTGTAGATAATACTTAACAAACTTAAAGATAAATATGAACACAATATTTTTTTGAAAAATAGATACTAAACAATACAACTTACAAAGTTAATTCATGACTCTTCAATTGTCTCAGCCTTTATATAATTGGTTTTACAAATCATGTTCAAGCATACAACCAAATACTCAAACCTGCAAATTTTTCTTTCACCATCTTAAACCTATTTTCATATCAATATGTCTTCTTCAAAGAAAAGAACAGCAATTGATGCAGATCTTGAAAGCGATCATGCAATACAACTCAAGTATACTACAAAGTTTTTTTCAAGTTGAATCTTTATATTTTTTATCAACTATCAAACAAATAATTCCTTATCCATGCTAGGAAACAACGTAAAGAAGATGAACAAACGGTTATTCAAGAACTAAAATGAGAGGCATTGGCAATTAAAGGTATATTGTTACATTAGGTTTATTTTCTTTTTATCTGATGATGCGTAAAAATGAACCAAACTATGCTACGGGAATGTCGGATCCACAATAATTACAAACTATTAGTATGTAACATCTAATCGTTGCAATTGTGTGATTAGATATAGAAGTTCAAGGAAATGGCCATGCAAAACTACCCGTATGCCCACCTGATAAGTTGTGGCATTATGAATGGGAAGCTTTGGATCAAAAAATTGAAAAGATGAAAAAGAAAAATTAGGAGAAAAAAACATGCCGAGATTGCCAAAGAGCATTGGAAATAAGTTTTTGCACTTAGAGGATTAGAAGAACTTGAATATAATGAAGTTGAATACCAGAGTGACGATGACGATGTTGAAACCTTTTTCTATGATAATTTGCATTTGTCGTACTCTCCCGAGTCATCTCCTAAATTTTATTTTTATAATTTTTATTATTTTGTGTTTAAAACATTGATGCATTAAGAGTTTAAATAATTTCTTATTTAATCACGTAATCTACGCCATTTTGAAATGCTTAGAGCATCTTTAGTTTTATGAATGTAGTACCTCAAACGTTCGCTGAAACTGGAAATTCTCAAAGAAATACTATAACTCTTTTAATCGGGATTCATGTGTAGCTAACCTGCAGATTTTTAACTAACAATGATAAAGCTTGCATCTATGTTTGTATTCACGTTGTCTTTTGCATACCAATGGTAATGATCTAGGTGCTTAAATTTTTAAGCCACGGATGGATGTTAATGACTGATGCCTTAGGGCCCGTTTGGTTTGTAGAAGGGTTAACATGATGAGTATTTTCGTCTTTTGCATACTAAGGACTTGAAATAATTAATTGTTTCACATTTTTAGATGAAAAAATAAAGCTAAAACATCCAAGTTTACTAAAACAAAATGCTCAGATTATCTAACTTTATATTCTTAAGAGTATGTTCTGATCTTGAACATTATATGCGGTTATTATAGTATCACTACGTAATACACAAACTGTTTAAAAAAATTCTTGCAGCTCATCTTTATTTCAACGTATAGTAATTTCACAACACGATTTTGATTCATATCCTCAGTGTCACCCATTTAGCATCATCGAGAATGTATCATTACTCGGTCACTTTCGCATGATTTCATTTATACAGAAGTAAATATAAACATTCAACAAGGTAGACTTGACTATTTCAGCATACACTATCCATGTATTTCAAGGCTCAACGGGGTTTGTAACCACCATAAAAATTATACACCAAGAATTATAAACATTTTATAAAATAGACCTGACTTTTCAACATATGTTATGCGTATGCATTTCAAGGATTAGCGCCGTTTGTGACTGCCACAAAAATACATTTTCAAATATAGCTCTGCAACCATTTTATGGGGTCCTAAATAAATCTTTTAACAATTGTTTCTAAAAAGGAGATTGGGTTGTTTTGAACATCGTTTGAATCTGAAAACACAAACTCCTCCAAGAACACACTCTTAACACATGTCGTCACTCCTAACCTTCTTCAAGAAGCAATCTAAAAAAAAAAAAAAAAAAAAAAAAAAAAAAAACAAAACAAAACCTTACTCTGAAAACCAGTAAATATACAATCAAAAATAATAATAACAAAAATAATAATAAAAAATAAGAAATAAAAAAAGAGCATACCAAGAATCAGACATTGCATTCATAATCATACCAACAATCTTTATGTTTATAACCATATAAACAACAAACATAAGCCGCCATGAACATTATATTCACAATAAGTATAACCTATACAAACCTAAAGGCACACCCCCAAACACCCAAAACCACCTTCACGCCCACCAAATGCCAACCCAGCTATATACCCCTCATCTTCATAAAAAACAAAATCTTCTCTCGCACCTGAAGTTGTATATCAGTCACCATCTTCATAAGACCCTGACCTTCTCCATGTTACGCTGTTGAACATCCTTCAGAATAGCAACACTCTTCACAACTGGTACTAAACCCTGCAAGATTTTGAGTTCAACAATTAGCACTTGCATATGACTAACACGATCATTCATCTCCTGTCAAAGCCTTCTAAACTCCCTTTCAGCCTCCAAATTTAATGTAGACTAAACGAGATAAACGCAAATTGAACCTTTTGATTCACACGCAGGAACAATTCTTCTAATTATCATTGATTCAACGAATACCGATAATCAAAGTAATTTTCTACTCAAATTGAGAAATGAGAGAAAATTGAAATTCCTTGTATTCAAGTACTGATTAACCAACATCACAATACAACTATTTAAATAGACCTTTTTTAACCCAAAAAAAAAAAGAAACTATTAAATAGACCTAGAAATTCGAAATGGGTCTAAAAAGACAAACGGGCCAAGAAATAGCCCATAAACAAGGTCCAATAAAACTAGGAAAAAAAACATAAAAATGCAAATAACTCATAAAAATGCAAATAACAATAATAATAACATTATTAATAGTAATAAAAGTAAAAGTAACATAAAATTATAATAATAAAAATAAATATAAAAAGTTAATAATAATAATAATAATAATAATAATAATAATAATAATAATAATAATAATAATAATAATAATAATAATAATAATAATAAGTCTATTGCCACTAGCCACTCAAATTTTGTTAAGAGTGGTGCATTTATTTATCATCAAGTTAGTTTTTGTATTCAGAAAGGAGTGGGATCACAGATTGTGTCTAGACTCCCATCCAATTTTATGTAAATTTTCATGGTTCTAATAATTAATATATATATATATATATATATATATATATATATATATATATATATATATATATATATATATATATATATATATATATATATATATATATATATATATATGAAATTTTAAAAGTAATATTAATAATAATAATAACATAAATAAATAATTAAAAAAATGAAAAAGTAAATATAAAAAACTTTTAAAAAAAAGGTAATAAATATAATATTATTAAAAATAAATTAAATTAAAACTTGAAATAACATTAATAATATAATAATAATAATAAGAGTAAACTGCAAAATATATCCATGTTAAAAGCAAAAAAGACGAAAATACTCATCATGTTAAAACTTCGTTGGAGGTTAACGAAAAAAATTTGCATTGTTCGGCCTTAGGAATATATATTGTCTAACATTTATTGACGGATGGATGTTAATGACCTGATGCCTTAGGGCCCGTTTGGTTTGTAGAAGGGTTTTGGATTTGGATTTGGATTTGGATTTAAATTTGGATTTGTATTTGGATTTTGTATTAAATAGAGAGAGAGAAAATAAATAATTGATAAATTTATTTTATGTATTTTTTTATAATAAAAAAAAAGAAAGAGTAAAATAGTTTGTGGTTAAAAAAAAAAGGATCATATAATTTTCTTTTTTTTATTTGTCCATTTGTGGAAACCCACAAAAAAGACACCAAAATAGAGTGGATTGAAAAATTGGATTCAAATGTCCCTTTCAAGGGTGTGAGAGTGGTATGAAAATGCACCAAACAATTTTTTTTGAGATTCTATGATTCCAAACCGGTAAATAGCGTGAACCAAACGGACCCTTAATTTTTTTTTTGATAGAAGTGCAAATTGTGAAATTTGACATAAAGATGTATTAAAATTTATTCTTATTAAAGTAAAGATATGAAAATAATTGGTCACACTGTGGTGCCAGATCTGAACGCAAATCTTTGTTCCCCCATCCAATAACTTTTTTTCGAATTTAAATTAAAAAAAAAAGTAACAACCTTGTTTGACTTGTGTCTTTGTTTATATATATAGTCAAACATGGAACCATAATTATCTATATGATCTTCTATGTATCACCACAACAAAGTTACTGTAGTTGTTACATTTACTTATACAATAAAATTGGCGGGTTATCTACACTTTTTTTGCTCATCAAAATTGTCCCATAACTGACTACATTTTACTATTTGCTTTTTCTTTTTTGTACTCTTACTAGAAATAAGTGATCGTCATGATCATATTAGTCAGATATGTAGAATAATATATAGTTGGTAACCCTCCAAATTATATTTCTTACTAAAAATATGTGTATATTCTTTTAGCTAATCCCTTTGATTTGATTGGTAAAAAGTACACTATCCCTTAAAAAGCATAATCTTCAATTAACCTTTATTGTTTTATTTTAGTTATCCTAATTAAGAAAGAAGTAATTACGTTTTCTAGTTAACCGATCATTAATAACACTCTTATCAATCTTTATTGATGATTGTTTGTATTTTTGCATAAACAAAGGTACTTAATTAAGTTTTGTTGTGACTTGTGATGGAGATTAATCATATTGAAACAGTACTTTCTTCATTAAATTTGGCAAAATTTATTAAGCCTAGATTTGGGTTGGCATTTAGTTTAGCTAAACGACAGAAGAAAAATAAAACATATACCAAACGAAACCATTGAGAGAGTGACACGTGGAAAGAGCCGAATTATCTTGATTGCTATTTTTGGAAAGTCCAATCTTTGCTTTCTATTTTCATCTAAACTGATGCATGAGTGCGAGTGTTGAAGACTCGAAGGGGACGTAAGCCTAACTTTTTCCAACTATTTAAGGAAAGTCTTCACATGCATTTATGATATTTTTCTTTTCTCACTTTTAAGGAATTAAATAATTGCGCAATGAAAGTGTGTTCCACAATTTTGTTGATATTATGTCTATGTCAAGGACCGAGAAAACTTAACATATCCAGTGGCTAAAAACACAATTAATATTTGCTTGTAATATATGACATGAAAAGAATAAAAATACAATTAATGCTTTTGTTCCTTCTCTCCCAATGACTGAATGCCATCTCATCCGGGTAAACTACCCGGTGGGTAGGTATATCCATGCCCGTCAAGGACTTGCATCTAAGCTAGTTAAGAGTTGTATATTGAGATTTTGATGAAATTAAGTTCATATTTTGGAAGCGGTGAGAAAATAGTGAAAACGGTAACGGGGTAACCCTGAATAAACCGCACATAACTTAGTCAAATACTTTCACTAATAACCTGAAAAATGTAATTTTTATCTGTTTACTCGTGATACATAGTAAAAGTAATTGGATACATTTTTCAAATATGGTCATAATTAATTGGTCTTACTTTCGGTGTATAACTGTATGTATTTTTCTACTAACACCCGTTTTGTACATTATAAAACGTCAATCTCACATGGTGTGTTACACGTTTTGTACATTATAAAACGTCAATCTCACCCGTTTTGTACATTATTACGAGTAGTTTACAAGTGATTGTTACTGATAATTAATGTATAGAATCACTTTTTATATTGTGTTCACCTAACAATTAGCAATTGCATAGTTTTTTTTGTGAGTTCCGCGCGTCTGATAATTTACCGGTTAAAGACTCAAATATAGCAATGGTAAATTTGAACTCATGATCTATATTAATTAGAACATATGAATCCTGTAATTCAATCTCAAAAGTAAGTATTAACTCTTTAAATAACTCCAACTACTTTTAATNTACATTTGATGTTAAACGCGATGTATGATGTCGATCTTGAACTGTGATATACATTTTCATTACATTTGTTGTTGTTGGACGTCATTAGAATAGAGAAAATAGAAATCTTTTTGGGTTGAATTGACAAGGATTATTACTTTTGTGAAAGAAAAAGGAAGTTTGTTGTGGGCCTTTACTCTTACTCAAAGGATACGGAAGTAAACTCTAATCAGATTTAGATCCTATTCTCATATAAGTTGTTTTTTCTATTTGTTGTATTATGTCACGTGTTTTAAATGGTAGAATCATTTTGACAAATGATACTATAAGGTAAATGTTTGTCACGTGTAAGATAAGGTGAAAGCACATGTTGGGTCGATAAAGATTAGAACATGGTACAAATTAGTGTACGAGGAACCATGACGAATTCATGAAAAGGGACTTATAGTGGGTTTAAGTATTAAAAGAATCAACAACGGTCACAAAGTTTGTTCTGCATGTTAGACCATCCATGATAAGCAAAGTAGCACGCTTCTTCCTTTTTTATGTGCAAATTGGACGCGTCTTCCCTTATTAGGGCGACCCATGTCATACGTCTCTTGAGCCAAAAAAACGAGCACTCGGTCTTGTTAACATCCAAGTTATTGGAGGTTTGTTTTGCGTGTACGTGTTTATTAAATAGTTTTTGTTAGTATATTTGTGTTTAAGTAGATTATGTTCTGATGATGAAGTTGGTTTTAGAGAAAAAAAAAGCTGATGAGCCGGTAATTAAGTTGTTGGTGAGGTGTTCTTATTACATCTAGCCTTAAATATTTTCTTTTTGACATGTCTATTTATATAATCTCACACACATTCAACAACCGCATTAATTTGGCACGTTTTGAAGCCAAAAAAGAATACATATATAAGTCCTAGTGCTATATCGAATCAAAATTAACGCAAAATATCTAACAGCATCACAATGACGGAGCTTTTCATAGGTTTATAAATTTCATATGTCATGCCAAACCTTTAATTTATAAACCTTTTACATTTATAACTTATTTTCACTATATATAAACTTCTTACAACTCTGCAAAATGTTTTAGCATAACACATACACATTCTAAATTATAAACAATAAGTTTTGGGACCTTTTCATGCCACGTAGTTTTGAAATCAAAGCTCGCTATAGTTGAAACAAAACATAAACTTATTCATGAGTTCTAAACATATTCATGGACATCCCATTTTGAAGATCCTAACATCTAGACTATTCACTATAAAAATATGGATCACCCCTTAACCGATTTTATTAACTTGTATAGTTTACAATGCTTAATAACAAAACTATGGTAAATAGGCTAAGCCCGTTAGTAAACTAATGGACTATTACAAATGCATAATACCACGTCTAATACACTCATATAGTTTGAGCGAGAGGTCTTTGAAGTTTGAATGTTCAAATTGGTGTTGATCTTAAGATACAATGCAGTAGGAATATTTTTGGTGGATATATCCGCATACTAAAACCAAGCGGAGACATGGAGAACACGAACTTGTCTCATGGCCACATAATCCAGAACAAAATGAATATTTATCTGATTATACAACTCAAAAACTTACGTATTTATATTCTTACTTTAGATAGCATATAGACAAGAATTTAAACATATCTAAATTTTATTGCAAAATAGATTCAAATCATTAGTTTGATGTAAATATACAAACTCTCACACTCATTAGATCATTAGATCAGGGATGGACCAAAAAGATATTCAAAGGTGCTTGTGAACCACATAAAAAAATTTCAATGTATTATAAACGTTGGCTAAAATGATGAATTTGGAATGAACCATATCAAATTTTTTGTGTTACGCATATATTCTTTAGTTTTAATAAAATAAACTTGATAACTGGTAGTTTTGGATATATTATGTTAAGTGAAACTTGAAGTCTTGCCTTATTTGAGAGTAGCATAAAAAAAATAAAATAAATAAATAAATAAAAAATAAAAAAAATAATAATGAGTAAAAAAAATGACTTGGGGCATGTTTGACATACAAGATTATGAGAAGAATATGCTTATTTTTGAAAAAATAAGTTACTTATAATATAAATTTTGTTTGGCAGACAAAACTTGATAGAGATTAAAAAATAATCTTTCATAATATCTTTAAATTAAATGCTACTTCATGTAGCTTATACAAATAATCTTAATTTTTAATCTCTCGCTTCATCTCCATCTACAGCTACATCTTCAGTCCTGCAACAGTTACTTTCGCTAGACGTACCCTAACAATACATATAGGGCTGTTCACAATTCAGGTATTATCGATCGAATAAAAACCAAACCGAACTGAACAAAATTAAAACCGAACAGGATTTGCAAATTATTAAGCCACACTCATGAAAATTACTCCTTGACGGGCCTTAAAACAGGTGCTTCTTTTAAAAGGCCTGGCCCAGTATTGAAAATTATTAAGCCACACTCATGACTCATGCTTTCATTACATTCTCTATATCTATTAATCCGGTTGAGGCACATTTAAAAATTGTTTCTTTTGGGCCTGACCCTTGGGCTTACGTGAGCCTGTGTTTGTTCATCTTATATTCTTATGAAAGCTACTAAACTCATAAAAGATAAATACAAGATCTCGGCTCTTTTTTCTTTCGCGTTATTAATGAAATATTAAGACCTTGAAGGTCAATCAAACGAAAGAAAAAAAAAATCCATCATCGATCTTCACAATTCATATCCGATTCAAAACAAGATAAAGAAACTAACAAATCTGTTATTTCTTTCTCTTCCGTTCGTTCATAAACAAAAACGAAAATAAAACACATAACAAATAATCAAAACCAACCCGAGACCCACCATTGGATCTTGAAGCCATTAATCATTGACATCTACTACGCTTATGAGTTTGTGTTTGTAGTTCTGCTTGGTTGTTCGACTTGATTTGTGATTCGGATTGATGATGAAATGAGATTAGATGAGTTTTTCAGTTTTTGGGATGATGATCGGATGAGAGATAATAACAGGTGTGGTAGGCGATATGCTTGAGATGATAAAGTGTGTGATTAGGTTGAATGAAAAATGAAAAATATTAGGTCTAATAGAGACTTATAACTAATACCGTTTGTGGATCGGTTTTGGTATATACCCGATTAATAATGGGCTGAGTTGGATTTTCGGACTGGGCTCACCCTTTGTTAAAAGATCCTACGGCTGTCTTAGGCCCAAGACGAAGGTGGCAATATATGTCAAACTTTCAGTCGGTGACAGTTTCTTCATATAAGTAAATTTATTTGTGAAATTGACCAACCAAAAAAAAAAAAAAAAAATTTAAAGAAAAGGCACACACTTCAACAAAAATAATTATAATTAAATCTCCCGCGATGATCCAACAAAAAAATAGACACTAAAACAACATTTAAAAAAACGCGGTACACCTTACGCAGCAAATAAATCGCACACTTATCCTTGGAAAACAAACAAAAATTACCCGCTGCAACGCAGCGGGCGTCCCCTACTTGTTTGACAAACAATCTACAACTGCGGCTTGAAAGAATAAAAAAACTAAGCTGGGAGACTCATCCACGTGAAACAGCAAACCAAGTTGACAATCTCTAGTTTTATTTTATAAAAACACCAAGTACATTAATGTTTACAAACAATTTCACGTGCCACCGACGCTACCATGCCATAAGTTTCATAGTTTTATTTATAAAATTAATACATGTAATATGTTCAATTACTTCAAAATCAACGTTTAAATATAACGAGGTGTGAAGCCCCGCGCTTCACTGCGGGATATTTGAATACAAAATTATTGATTTCCGTTGCGAGCCGCCGCTAAGTATAAGGGCCTAACTCTGTGACGGATGATAACCCCAAGGACCAATTTTTGTAAATTTTTTGTTACTTTTGTCAAGGAAAGTGTCCTTATGTTAGTGTTTCGTTGCAAAGTTAGTCATGAAGGACTGACTTTGCAACGGACCTGTTACATTAAGGACCCAAAAAAAATTTATAAGAAAAAAAAGGTAAGATAACGGTCGTTAGTTAACGACCGTTAGTAGATAACGGCCGTTAGTACTGTAGCTAGCACTTAGGGGTGTAAACGAGCCGAGCCAGCTCGCGAGCTATTCGAGATCGACTCGTAAACTACTCGAAATCGACTCGATATAAACGAGTCGAGCTCGAGCTCGAGCTACTCAAGTACACTTTCGAGTCGAGTTCGAGCTCGAATATACTCAGCTCGTGAGGCTCGCGAGCCCTTATCGAGCTTCAATGATATTACACTTTTACCATTTTATATACATGTATTTACGTAATTGTGATAAAATCGAGTCGAGTCGAGCTTATTTTTCATCAAGTTCGAGATTTAAATGTGGCAACAATCAAGCTCGAGTCGAGTTTCGAGCTCGAGTTTGAGATGACGAGCCGAGCTCGAGCTTGAAATCCAAAGCTCGAACGAGCTCGAGTTTTACTAATCGAGTCGAGCTCGAGCTTGCCAGTACTCGGCTCGACTCNTTGTGATAAAATCGAGTCGAGTCGAGCTTATTTTTCATCAAGTTCGAGATTTAAATGTGGCAACAATCAAGCTCGAGTCGAGTTTCGAGCTCGAGTTTGAGATGACGAGCCGAGCTCGAGCTTGAAATCCAAAGCTCGAACGAGCTCGAGTTTTACTAATCGAGTCGAGCTCGAGCTTGCCAGTACTCGGCTCGACTCGGCTCGTTTACACCCCACTGTTTTTTTTTTTTTTTTTTTTTTTTTTAACAAAAGCTAGCACTGTTCAATAGCCCAATTTCCAATTTTCATTGGGTGTGGCAGCAGCAAATCTGCCCCTAGCCATCATGGTATGTATACTTTATAGTAATGTCTGGACATAAGACATATGTTTTGGGAAATTTGCAAAACCTATGACCAAATATTACACTTAATTACAGTTTGATCCACTTTTGTGGCATATTATCAAAACTAGGATTATTATTTTTATATTTCAAGATTAACTTCTCTTCCCATACAAAACAACTCTTACACAAGTGTTTGCCCCTTTGTTTCTAGTTTGATGCTTTTGGTTTTATCCGTACCGCAACTGAAATTTATTACGAAATGATTTCTATAAACCTCAAAATTTAAGAATCGAAAATTTTTAAAAATTTATATCTGGAGCAAAATTGATCTCAAATGATACAAGATTAAATTTTTAAATTTTTGATATAATTTTTTTAATTAATTTTATTTATTACTTTGTATATATTTATTAATTTGAATTTATAGAGTTTCTACTATAGTTGTTTGTAAAAATGATTAAGAGAAATAGTGGGTATGATTATACGGTTTAAATGAGTATGATTCTTAGTTGCGGAGAAGTTCTTGCTTATGCGTTTGATGAAATGCTTAAAGAAATCATAGTAATTACTTATGTGTAGAAGTGATAAAAGTTTTGTTAGTTTAATTATATATGCAAGAATGTGATACTAGTTGTTATGAACTAAGTGACTTACACAGGGTTAATGTTTATATGGATTAGATGATGATATGAGATTAACATAGTAAAAACTAGCCAAATCTAGTATGCGTATATAATTTTATATTTGTTAGCTATTTATGTGGTGTTGAAAGTGTACGTATGTATGTGATCTAGTTACACACGTACATGGAAAACTAGCATGAGATGATAAAGGTGAGTAACGGTTTAGTGTGGCACCTAAGGCATGGTATGTTAGATATCAAGTACGTGTTTAACATCTACAAGGATGCTCCTAATTGCATCATGGTTGTAGAAATCTATTTCAGTATCATTCGGTTTAGTAGGTTCATACGGTTACATGTGTGACATTGAAACCCGGGAATGCATCCGTGCATCAGGGTATGGTTGCTATAGAGAAGAAACGACGCATATAAAATATTTATGTCGATCGCATAGGTTTACGTCCGCTCATAGCTTTACCTATATATGCAGCGTTTAACCAAGAATGCATTCTTGCATGAGGGCACAGGTTGCAGCACATTAGTAATCGCCTCCTTTAGTTGCTCTCGATTTATTCAGTGAAAGCTAGATCAAATATTTGTTTCAGCGTAGATAGAAATCTGACCCAGTACGATTTAGAAATACATTTCAGCTTCGTAGAAATATGATTCAGTACGGTTCCAACATATTTCAGACATGTTTACGTTTATGTTATGTTTACATTTACGTTTATGTTTCAGATATTAGTGGTGATTTTTATTATAGCACGTTTACGTTTATGTTTTCGTAGCCCAGTTTACTCACTAAAATTTATGCTTACATCGATAAAGTTTACCTTCTTTAGAGGGTACGTGACTGATGATGCAGTAAAGGTTATGATGTGAGTATACAGCGGGTCAAATGGTGTAGCTCGTGGGTGAGGGCAACGAGCTCATCTTTGCCTACTCTTGTTCATACTCTTGGAATGCCCCTAAAGTATTTTAAAGTGTCTTTTTAGCAGTGTTAATTCCAGAAACAAGTCTTATGTATCTTCACATTATTGAACTACAAGGAGTGTTTGGGTTAACACCCGACTCTTATGAAATTTTGGCTTCCGCACATTGTAAAAGAATTAAATATATTTAAACAATTTTAAGAAAAATCAAGTTTTGTCGTTAATAAGTGAATGGCGCTGCCCTTGGTCATCTGGCTTTAAAGAAAAACTTTGGCCGTTTCACATGTGTGTTCTTACAAGACTACCAGAGATCATGCACAAAAAGTCTTAAGAAGTTGGTAGTTTTTATTTTTTATAGGCTACGCATGAAATATGCTAAATGGGCCGGTGAGTTGATCCATTTAACTCACTACAAATTATAAGATTTAAGTCTAAAACTGGAAATGTTTAATAAACGGCTACGTGAGTTAACTCGAAACATATTTAGGCTGGTGTAGTGGTGATCAAAATCAACATCTTTAACTCAACGTCACATATTTTTTCAGTATACCACCAACATCATCATTAACAAGGTGTAATAAAACCATCAACATCACCACCCAAATATACATCACTTATATATACACAAATATACCTCATGAAAACCAACATCAAAACTCACAAACACACANNNNGGGGGTTTGTTTGTAGCGTGGACGCGTCGTTGGTGGTTACCCGAGTGACCTCCCTATTAGGCTATTACACCCAATCTTATAGTTAACTTCAACCTTTGTGTCATATTAAAGTCATCAGCATCATGCTATGTGTATCGAGCTACTTTCGAAGTCTTTAGTGGCTCATCAGTATCCTATTTGAAACTTCCATGTTTCTATCGGAGTAGCATCTCAATTCCAGGAAGAGAAAAAAATATGGTTTATCTCTATACTATATATAGAACATATATATCCCCAACTAAATCACAAACTACTCTTCAAGCCTCAATTTTCAAAACCTTGGCCATCGTCTACTTCTAAAAACTACGAAATAATAAGTTGTGATCGCCCGTTTTATACGTACGGACTTTATAGTGACTGAGTGAGTGACATAAGATAGTAGCTAAACCCACTAACCAAGATGCTTAAAGGACCCCCAAAGTTAAAAACAAAAATGAACGAAAAAAGAGATCAAACCAGTTGCCTGATAGAGTATGTTTTACAAATCCTTATAGAACATAGAAATGATGCATTCATAAAATATAAATGAAACGATGTTTGGTTACATGCAATGAAACCCTTTTCTTATCACCAGTGGGTCTCAACAATTACAAAGTATTGATAATATATAATGGAAGAATAAAATGTGGAAATCACATTCTTCATTGAAATGTGCTGTAACCATATGATTTCTCATATCAAGTAGTAGAAGTAATAGTGGAATCAGGAAACTTGAAGTTTAAAAGGGGAACTCGAAACTCATTTTATTCGAGATAGCAATCACAATCGCATCTTCGTTAACTTGTGCCCCCTGGTTCCATTTTATGCAAATCGGGAACGATTATGCTAGCCTTTTGAAGCATATCGTGACCATAGCTTATTATTTCTTCATCTGAAAACATCAACAAGAAGTTAACTTCATGTATCCATAAGGATCAAGATCATTGAAACGCTTATTCTCTTTCTGTTACGCGAAGATGTATTTCTAACCCATCAGTAACTACTAATTAATTAAGTTAGACACAAATTTTAATTTTCTTTTCGAATGATAATTAACCAAAAAAATAGCAAGAATCTAGATGAAAACTCTTTATGTTTATTTATATAAACATTTTTTGAAACATTAACATATGATTTGTTTTAACGGGTTAACATGTCTAAAAGATAAGTATATAAAATAAAAAATATATGAAGAGACTGTGCAATAAGTATACATTAGAAAATAAATGATCTATAATCTATTGTGAGTATAAAGGTAGATTCAAAACTCAATTTTTTAATAATGGTAGAATGATTAAGAATAGCTAACAAAAGTGGTTTGTAATTTAGTACTATTAAAAAATAAATAATAATTGGACACTACTTTATTCCAGTTAATGAGATTTGACTCTTTTCTAGTGGCAAAAGACTCTTGTGTTTTCGTACAAGAGAATAATATCCATGGGATCACTTTAAAAACGACAAACTTGTGGCATCCATTAACTTTATTATAAACTTTCATTATACAAAAAAAAATATATATATAATAAATGTCGATATAAATAATGATATGACGAAAACCGTTTGATGGAATTGATAAATCTACAATTGTTCTCGATATCTTTACAAGATAATTATCTGAAAATGTAACTAATTAACTTGTCATTTTCAAGTGTACGTTGTGTAACCATTTTTTTTTAATCTTTTTGAATACATGCATAGACATCTAAATTTCGACATGTGTGTATAATTTATTCATATAATTTATTCATGTATAATGATCATTTTACTATTAGATGCTAATAAAATGGTTAAAAACTTATGAGTAAAATGATTATAAAATACACATAAATGTTAAAATTCAAAAGTTCGGATATATAATAAAAAAAACAAAAGTTTGTGATGGCAAAATGTTGCTTAAGACTAAACGTAATGGGAGCCAAACCATTCGGTTGGTCTACTCATTTTGTTTGGTCTCCCTTACCACACATTTTGTAGAACTATGACATTGACGTTTTTAAAGGATGTTCGATAATTCAGCAAAGACTAGTATTTTGTAGTAGTATGACATTGACATGTTTTTATTTATTTAATTAACAGATTTAACGTTAACACGTCATTTTTTGTTTGCAGGGTTTATGCAAAGCATGTTCCTCATTTGAAAGATGATTGCGACCTTTCTAATGGATTCGTAACCACTAACACCTAAAGTGGTTATAAATATACCATAGTATCCGCGCAAAGCAGCGGCGATATCAAATATGCAGTTTTTTTGTCATATTTTGATTTATAAGCGGTATGCAATGATAGTTCTAAAAGAGTAAACGTGTGTTTAAATTTCCGTAAAATACATTAATACAAATATAGATATCCATAATTATAATCATTTGAACTTAGTAAAAATTAAATGTTTATGATAAAATTTACGATTATAAATTTGTATTATTGTAAGTTTGTAATATCCATTTTAATATTAAAATTTAATGTGTCATTAGTGTACATTATAATACAATTAGTGTAGTATATAATTTAATTATATTAATTCTATAATAAGAGAGTGTGTTAGCTGAAATTTTAAAACTACTTTATTTTGCATGGTCCCAAATGTTTATTATGTATTATAGATATGCTATGAAAAATACAAATTTCATGGTTGTCTCAAAAGTGTTCGATACTGCAACTTGAAGTTATAATGCCTTTTTAATTTAAATTCAAATGAAGAATTGAAATTGTTAGCTATTTTCTCCACTACTCTTTTTCTCTCCCACTTGGTTACTTTTACTTCAATCTTTTTTACCCTTCTTTCATTCTAGCTTTCTTAAAGCATATATACTGTACATGATAGTAGTACCTAGTCGGATTTCCACGATGATGACTCAATCAAATCTCATTATTTTTTTATGTTTGGATCACAGATAAAACAATTTTGGAAAAATGTAGATAGTTCTGATTTATTTATGTTGTAGGTGTGATCGTTTGTCGGTTTGGTGTATTTCTTGCTACTTATTTTTAATGTTATTGCATGAGGCACTTTCACTTCATCGATAAATTTGGAAGAATTAGTTTAGGAGAAAACCAGTGGTTGTTGCATTTTTTTTTTCTTTGATCTGTTTTTGTGTCACTTCCTATATATTTTTATTTTTACATGTTGGGTGAGATTTGTATTAGTGTTTGTCTAATGGTTGCCCACAGGGCATTGATTCAGAGCTGGATAAACGTTGAGTTCATTAAATAAAAAATCACATGTACTTAAAGTAATTTATATGTTTAATTTATGTGTATTTAATGCATTTTAGTTAACCATTGCCTATGGGCATTTATACAAACCATTTGTAATAATATTATTACATATGGTTGTGGATACATGTAAATCTTCGGATTTATGGTTATTTATCTTGGATATGCATTTGTGATTTGGGCTATAAATTTATTTAATCGTTCAAATTTGACAGAAGCTAACTTCTGCAAGGAAATACCATGCAAATGTATGTACTAATTCGTTAACAAGAAATATATAAGGTGACGGAAATAACAAGAAAAAGTCAGGTTAATAATTAACATGCAAAACCAATTATACAGTGAGAGGCTACTTATTTGAGAGTAAACATGCTACTATTATAAGTAACTAACCACAAAAATTATCACCATATTCTGTAAGGATTAGTCCCTAGCTAAGGCTAGTACAAATGTGAGCACATGATCTTTTTGTTTAGAATTGTTCTTGATATATAGGATGCAATGCCTTTTGCATTTTGCTACAAAAACACCCGAAAAGTTGCATCCTATAAAGGTCATTCTGGTTATCAAGCAACACCAAAATATAACAACTGAATCCTAACTAAATTCCAATATTTTTTCGAAATAAACACTAACAATTTTGGTTTATTTCAACTACCATCATATCATAAAAAGCCTAAAACACATAGAAGAAGAAAGTGATATAACCATCTAAAGTTTTTCACCAAAAATATTCAAGGTAAAATGATTCACAAAACATATTTATCCATATTGTGAACAACTAACCATGAGAGTGTTGCCCTACTTCCGGGTAATGTCTAATTTACCATAAATAAACAAACGACAAATATTTCATATCTTTCCTATTATATCGTTTTCTGATTCATCTGAGCAACCAATAAATAACAGCCAATACACATGTAGTATAACTATTTTTAGAATAAAATACAAGATGGTTAAACATACCTGATAGAAGCAGGTGAGAAATGGTCATAGATCTTTGAAAACACAAGACTCCTTCCATATGATTATTTACGAAGAAAATTTAAGAGAATATGAGGAGCATAGTAGAAATGATTTTATAGTATGGTTTTAGATTTAAGGGTTAATAGATTCATTGTACCTGGTCACTAGAAACACTAACTAGAGAGGCTGAGGTTGAGGTCAAAACCTACGTGCCATTGTGCATTTGTGCCCTTACAAAAGGTCACTCTTCCTATAATATAATTATATTCCTTTCTTTCCACCAACTAATTGTGTCTTTTTTCATTATATAATGTTATATTGTGGATCGTCTATAAAAATGACTATAACATGCGTTTTCTTAACGAGCAAACTTTTAGCTTTAACATTACTCATGCATGTCATCTTACTAAAGCATCATAATGTCATGACCCTTGTTATGCCGTAGAAGCCACTGCCTGCAATTTCTTTATTTTTAGTTTTCGCTAAGCCGTAACACTATGATCCTTTATAAGTCATATAGCTCTCGAATAAGAATTAATCTCCGCTTTCAAGTTGCTACGCCGTAAACAAGTTTTCATTGTTATGTTGTAGAGGCTACGAATGTTGGGTTTTCAATTTTACTGTTTAGGTCGGTTTTTACTTTATTAGATGATTTTTCTCCAAAATTAACTTCCCTATGAATATAGGGCTTGAGAGCATTGTTTATTATTCCATTATCAATAAAACTTCGACTTTTAAGTCTTTAAAATCCTTTGTGATTTTGTTCACTTTTTTTAGGGTTTTATTCACGCTTCCGTTGTACGTCATTTGACATCAAAGCTTGTTGGTATCATGATGACCGAAGACATTGATCGTACGATCAATCATCTTGCATCCAAATCCGCGAGTATGTCAATTGCTATTAATGAATTACGATTCGTGATTGTAGGTGATGGTAATCACTCAAATCGTGAGGGTAACCATCATGGTATTCATAGATTCCATCCTAACAATGATGGATTCTTTGATAATCATGATTGTGACCGATCTCCTAAACAAGTCTAGAGATATGATGATTTTATTGGTTTTTCATATGAGGAAAAATATGATGACTAGATGGTTCTTGCTGGAGGACCAAGGGAAAGATTTAACGGTCTTGGAGTTATGAATAGGAGGAATGAAGGTCGACATGATGATAACACACAAATGTAACATATTTTTATAGGCGTTATCTTGGTTTTTATGCATGAATCTTGGTTGTTTCTTACGAACTTGTGGTACTTAATAGAATGAAATTATGAATTCAGTTTCACGGAAGTCCACATTAAAGAAATAAAGTAAAATGTGAAGAAATGAAGACAAAACGGATGTTCATGCATGTATTAGTTATTTCCCGACATCCTCAACTCAGATAGCCTTAATACACTTATACGAGCACCGAATCGGTTGGTTCAGTAGGCTACGAGAAGAATGGAACGAGCTCAAAATTTGAATAATTATATCTTGGGGGAGAAAGAGGAAAAATCGGCGGTTTAGGAGTGTCAACCGTCGGCAAAAAGGAGTTTGAAAAATGTGTATGGCAAATAATCGACGGTTTGGATGTTCCAACCACCGGTCAATGGAGGATTCAATTGCCGATTGGGTTTTTCCAACCGGTGATTATTTGGATAGTTACAATAAAGGTCACATTTAATGAAGCCTTTAACTTTCATATTGATTGGGGGTCAATCATATCCGACTTATTTACTGAGGATGGACGTTATTTACACGTTTCTTAGGATGACGACGACCTTGTGTCTGGCATAAGATGGGTTAGATTTTATAGGGTTTCATTCGTGTTGGTGTTTATAGATCTATGGTCTTTTGAATTTTTTATCCTTTTTGATTAATCGGTGTTTTGATGTGTTTTTGAATTTTTATCCTTGTGACCGACAAATCTGTTAATACCACCTTTAAAAGGTTGAGCTGGTTATATAAAAATTTGTTTATGTATATGATAGAAAAATGACTTTAAAATATTAGGGAAGAGCTATATTAATGAAGGTTTGGATTTGAAGAAACTAGAGAAAAAGAAAGAATGAAATGAGTGGGAGAAAAAGTTATATCTAGCGCGACCAAGAAAATGAAAATTACTTATTTACCCTCGTGTGCCTAGCACATGAGGGGCGTTAACGATTATATTTAACGGACATTCACGATAAGGACAAATGGCGTGACAAAGTTTCAAGATAAGGGTCATTTATGCAAAAACAAAGATCAGGGATTGGGATAGGGATTTGGCTTAAACCACAGGGACGAACGGTGTGATTTACTCATCTTCTAAAATACTTAACATGTTCGTTATACTCCTCAATTCTTTTTTGGTTACTTTTAAAATTCTGCAAAACATCCTCACATTCATCTTCAGCAATATGGAGTTGTTTCCCTGTTGTATCGATATCTACCCTACGCAATTTATAGTCTCGAAGCAGAACTTCCATCTTGCTTTTCAGTTTATTAATTTGATTAATATGCAACTCAATGAGTCTGTGCATTATGTCACTCATGTACATTTATGGATGTTGGGTGGGAGTGATGGAGAAGGAGAGCGTGAAGCAGATGAAGAAGAGATTGCATCTGTTGTTTTAGTAAGGAAATGAATGAGTATGGAGGTGATGATACAGTTATATTAAAAACACAGTGAAAGGGATGGTACAGTTATATGAAAAAAAGATTAGTATGAAGCTATTTATAGGGGGGATACACCTTCGTAACAACTTCGTAACGCATTCGCATCTAAATTGGCAAAAAAAATGAGGGCAGTTGTATATATACCCCTCCAAAATGCAAAAATTGCATATACATCTAAAATATACACAAAAATAAAAGCCATTGTACATATTCATTGCATATTTGTACTAAGAAAATGTATGCAATTATTCACCTTTGTAACACAATAAATAAATGGTGAAAAAAATTCAATCTATTAATAAATGATAATAATTACAAGAAGTCAGACCGATTTCCCAATGTACTTAAATTATATACGTCTACAAAACATTCGCAGTGGTTTTGCACTGCATTTGCAATACAGATTAATTAAAATAAAAATAATAATTACTCTGACATCCTGAGCATCATCTTTAACATCCTAAACCGTTCATGTCTTTCCAAGACCACTGATAAAGAAGCATCAGAACTCAAAAAGAAGTATCGTTTCACTTGTGAATAGCTATCTCCTGGTTGTAAACTGGTACGCCAAAAAAAAGTACTTTTGTACAGTTGCAGATACCATCAGAACTTGGTGAACACAAGCATCAATGTGGAACCCATATAGAAAGTGATGGACATAATTCATGTTCATCGGAATCCTTATAGTTCCTTTGAACTATGTTGTTAACCTTTGATAAAAACATCGCAATGTAGAACTGTTGGGCGAGAACGGAACCCGTTTTTTGTCATGTGACCCCACTTCGCAACTGGATTACAACTTCTTCGAAATAGTTCCGGTTGAAATCCTGTGTGTAGGAAAATTGACGAGATGGGTGTCATCATGATTGGAATAAGACGGCGGTGAAGACAATGTAATTTTTTATAAAATTGGAGGTGCATGCAAGAAGATATTGTCGATTATGTGATGTTGGGGAGTAGTCGGCTATTAAATAAGATAATAAATCGGTGAAAAACAGGTGTGCAATGGGTGAAAAAGGGTAAACTGGTAAAAATATGATTCGGTTTCCTAGTTTTAGCAATATGCTATAAAGTTGGGTCAAGTTGAAAATAAGTTTCATCTCCGATGTCAGTTTTGCAAATTTCCCTAATATTAATACTTCTTAGAGTTATAATTAAATGAGAAGAAAAAATTAAAAATGAGAAAAATGAGAAGAAACCATAATTACGCATTTTAGATGTATCTATAAAAATAAATGCATCTCCTTCAAAATGACCCTATTATTTAAAATGTGTAACTATAAATTCTTTTTATTTTCACACTTTAGTTTTATCTCACCGCGGATCCATTCTCATACTTCTATACTTTAGAGCATGCGCAGTGGTAACGCACCACCTGCGTTAAGGCTTACGTGGCCTCTCCTTAACCCACGTTAAGGCTGCGTTACCACAGCACCATATTGTGTTAAGGCTCTTTAACACGCTGCGTTGCCTACTTGACGCGGCGTTAATCATTTTTTTTTTCTTTTCTTTTTTTTTTCTTCCGATTTAAATAGTTTTTTGTGGGTTTTGTTGGGTATTTTGGTGTGTTTATATAATAACGTGTGTGTGTGTGTTATGTGTGTGTTTTAGTGTGTGTTTCGTGTGTTGCAGGTTTCAATCGAAGAAGAAAACTTTTGGTAAAGTTATACTTTCAGTCCTTGTGGTTAAGGATTTTATAGTTTAGTCCTTGTGGTTATTTGCTTAAAGTAATTACTAACATTTTCTGTATTTACAGTTTGGTCCATGTTTTTTTTTTTTTTTTTTTTTTTTTTTTTTTTTTTTTTTTTTTTTTTCAGTAAATAACATTTGTATTTTTAGTGATTTGTTTAAATAAAAATGTTATTTGTTTTAATTTGTATTTTGTTTAAATAATTGAAAAAAAATGATAAAAGTGGGGCCAAAAATGTTGAGTTAAGGTTGAATTATTGTTGTGGGTGTTTTTTTGTGAGTTAATGTGAAAGTGTTAATGTTGATATGGCGCTGACGTGACACTGTGTTAAAACTTAGGGTGCGTTTGGTATGCTGCGAGGAATGACAATGAGTATGAGTTTGACAGTAGTGGTGGTTCCCTCAACTATGAAAGATCCATTCCCCCTCAAGAGTTTTATATGGAGTATGAAATATATTAGACTTTCATAGTTATAGTTGTGGGCTCAGGCATCCTAAACAAACACAAACTATCACTTTCATAGTGATAGTTTGATTCCCTTAGTAGGAAACCAATGCACCCTTAACTTGTGTTATTGTTGTGTATGCTCTTAGAAACACTTTAACCACGTCCTTTCCACATCTTTATTTCTCTTTTTTTAAGGTGACCTTTTTCCTTTATCTTTCTATTGCCCGCATACATTATTGTCTTTTTAAATTTATAGACTTAGTGATAAATTATGCATCGGTATAAATCAATATATGACAACATATATACAAATAGTTTAAGAAAGTCACATGGAAATGTATAATTTGTTATAAAAACAGCAATAATCTAACTATTTGATACTCGGGAGTCGGGAATGCCCGCCCTCCCTCCCCTTCCCAAAAGAATTGATACTACACTTGGCATCTCTTTGTGATTTAATAAAGAAGAGATCGACAGGGCTATTCCCTTCGCTGACATTGGCAGACAACTGTTTAAAACAATTTGGATCAACTTGTACGTATATGCATTTAAGATCCGTGGCCCTAGACAAATTAGCAAGTTTACATTGAATAAATAGCAAGTAGTCTTTGCGGTTTTGTCATATTGAAAGAGCCGGTGTCTGCAACTTCGAAAGTGTCAACTAGACGTGTACTCGTGCATAGCGACAAAATGTTATAACGGCAAATAGTTATAGTTGAGAACTTGAAATATCATGGTTAATTGTTTCGTGCAATATTTAGCAATAGACATTGGCAAATCTTCATCATAATCCGAGATGACAACAACATTATATTAGTTCCACTTTAACAAATTAAATCGAGATTGAGAACGAGACTAAGATGAGTTTGTAAAAAAGAAATATTAGTAAATATGGGGTAATTTTGATAATAAAAACTATTTTAAAGCAAATATTTCAAAAACTATCTTAAACAACATTTTATGTGGGAAAGTAAGTAAAAGGTTGAAATTTAAGTTTTAAAAACTATCACTTATTTTCAAATTTTTTAAGAATTAAGGAAATAGTTTTGCATTATATATATAAAGTTTCTAATTATAAGTCTGTTTTAGGGTAAAAGGTGCATTGAACCTGGACATGAAAGACAGACACAACTAAACCCACTGGGCCAATTTTCCTTTAAATCCCCATTTATAAGTTCATACTAGTAATAAAAATGTTTCCTTCTTTGTCAACAAGTTATTATTTTAGTCCACCGTGTCATGAAAATTTACGTCATTGTTAATTTTATGTTCACATACCGTAAGCAAACGTTTTCTGTATAAAAATATAAACGAGACTACATAGAAACATTACAATGGGTTAAGTTTATTCTAATGGCATTCGCGCAAAAGGTATGATTCAAGGCTGCCAAACTTTGAAGATCTCAACATTACAAACAATACTACTATGTTTGCCATGGAGCGTCTAAAAAGTGAAAGACGATCTTTTTTCATTCTCAAGTGTCATGATATCCGTTTGTTACGTTGTTCACGGGAAGGCTCTGTGGACATGATCACATGAGTGACGAAACTTTTACCATATTGTATTCTGTATTCTAGCTCTTATCACGATTGAGTACGTTCTCCATGGTTTTCGAGTTGTCAATACATCCATCCTTAAGTTTTAAGTTCAATTGGTCAATTTACAATCTTTACATATTTTTTAATATTCCTATCTACGTTCAGTTGTTAATAACTTAATACATCAATTTTATGTTTTACATATTTTTTAATTATTCCCTCATTCCAACTCACACCTCAAAAACGCCCTGAAACCACCTCTATACAATTACGTTAATATGTCCAAATAGGACTCATCTATACTACTTATAATGGAAGAAGGACTCTCTCTCCAAAAAGTTCACATGTACAAAAAATGATGCATGGTTTACAACACTTTAAAGCAAGCAATTTTCATAATTACAACAACCAAAGCATGGTGTACAACAAAAATTAGCACATAACGAAATTCAGACCAAAATCCTTACAATTATACATTAAATAGCATTAAAAACACCCCTACACCCAATATTACAATCATTTAAAACACAAAGCACAAGTATGTAAAGCACAATGATTTTAAGGTCAACAATCTATTCAACACATATAATTAATACACTAATTAATTCACACCTTCACCAAAATATACAATCATTTAACCATAATGTACAAGCTAATCAAGCTACTAAGCCAAGTACTTAAAAATAAAGCCATTAGGCTCGGCACAATGGTCGGTCGACCGGACCGGTCGCCCCTGCACTGACCGAGTCGCCGCCACTGCAACTACAAGATCGATAAAGGTCATACGTTAATAAAGATGAATATGTGTGGTTTTATGCTTGTGTGTATGTGGAGAAGTGTGACATGTGTTTCATTTTTTGAAGTGAAATGGGATAGAACATAGATGATTATGTTTTGTTTTGTTTTTTTTTTTTTTNTTTTTTTTTTTTTTTTGAGATATAGGGACGTATTTTGACTGTGAATGAAATAAGGTGATGGATTAGGGCTATGGAGGTATTTATATAAACCTAAAAAAAATTATGGTTTCATCAAGTGATGGGCTTTATAACTTGTTGGATTATAGTTGGACTATACAATCCGAAAATTTAGACTAATATGGGCTGTGAAATAGGATTGATGTGCAATAACCGATTTTTTTGGTTAATAATGGGTTACGAAAGGTTAGAGTGATATTGATCAACTAATAGAAGATGATGCATTAATGACTTGAGCTATTTATTTTCACGCAAAAAGTAATGATTTGTTGCGCTATAATTATTGATAATATATTTATAATGTTATTTTTTTAGATTTATTTGAAAACATAATAAGCTGATACATTTTTATTGTACAAGTCTTTTTTTTAATATGTGGTTAGTTTATTTGGATCACTATTTTCTTGTGTTGGTATTGTGTGTATAAGCTTTTTAAATATTTTTGTGAAACGTGAACTCTTTGGTCAAATAAAACATAATATTAAAAAACAAATTTATTGTATAACATATCTACAGCTAATCTTACTAGAAAATGATAAAAAATGATATATAACTAATATTGCTTAAATTTGTTTTAATTTAAATTATTATTCATTTGTATGGTAATTGTTATAAAAAATAAAAAAATGTAATCGAATAATATTTGTTCGCCATAAAATATAGTCACGGGGTACCTGCCGCCGCATCGCGCGGGTACCCTGCTAGTCTAACAATAAGACTGAACCATCTGCACAATAAGAAATGAACGACCCAAACAATGGCGGAGCTAAAAAAAATTTCGTGGGAGGGCCGAAACAAATTTTTTTTGGAAATACATTAAATGGGGGGTCGAAGAATTTTTTTTTCCGAAAATACACATGAAATCGCAAATAAATACACTAACGGGCTTAGACCTAAGGGGCCGGGACCCTCCCCGGTCGTCACATAGCTCCGCCCCTGGACCCATATATACAAAAACCGACTTTATTTCTTGTTATTTATGTTTCTATTAGGGTAGTGGCAACCATGATTCAACCAAAACCCCATACCTCACCACACACCAATAATATCATTCCATATCATCTCATACCTCAACCATACCTCACCATATTTTTTTTAGTGGCAATCATGATTTATCATACCTCAACTAATTTTATTTTTTTATTTTTTATTTTTATAAATTATATTAAACAATATAATAAGAACATAAATATTTCATTAATAATTAAAAGAAATTACATAATACTTGGAAAAAAAAACATAATTATATCTAAAAATCGATAGGCCATCCATATTTCTCCGCGTATTGACGTTTCTTGGCAAGAGTGATTTCTCGCATAACCGGATTGGTTATGTGATCGTGCGGCTCGTTATAGAACTACATCGCCCCAATCATAGCCTTTTCTTCAGCATTAGCGAGTTGTGTAGTCATCAACTTTTCGGTCAATTCATCCTTTGCATGTTTTTTTCCATCGCCTCCTCCAATGTTTGTGTTTTCTTTGCCGTGTAGCTCTCCAAGTTCTCAACAACACTATTCTTCGTCGACGCCTCGCTAACGGTCTTTTTCCCTTTTCTTTTCTGTGTAGGAGTTATGTCGTCATTTAGATTCGGAATAACGGTCTCAACATTGTCATTGCTTCCGGACTCGTAGTAGGTAGATTCCGACGACTTTCTTCGTTTGTCGGATTGAGATGCCGAAGATATTTGAACAAAACATGGTTGTTTCAACCATTTTCTTCTCCCCTATCAACCTCCCATGCTTCAAGATGAGTAAAAGTCTTGCCCTTATTTTTTTTATCATAATCGGCCATGGCATTAGTCATGACGTTAACATGCCACAACCACTCTCACGAATACGATCCTACAATTATAAAAGTAAGAGTATATAAATTAATACAAGTATATATTAACGCAATCATATAAATCAATGATATAAATTAACGCAAGTATATAGTTAAAAAAATTACTTGTTGGATGAATAGACCGTTAAAGACACCCATGGCGGTATTCATATTGTTCCACTTGGTGTTCAAGCTATGATGAGTTCGTTTTGTATCTTTCACGGTAACCTTGAAATGGTCTAGAATTCTACCCCAAAAACTTTCTTTATTTTGTTCATTCCCGACTTTTCGACATGTCGAGACATGAACCCACGCTTTTGCCAAAGCAACCTCTTCGGCCGACGTCCAAGGTTTTTTATCCGCCTTAGTTTTTTTTCCGTTCAACTACTTGAACTTCTTCATCATCTTGTATATCAAATAATAATATAACAAATAAATTACCACAAGTATAACATATAAAATTATAACAAGTATATCGAATAATAATATTTCAACGAATTTTATAAAAAATATAATTATAAATTAATACCGAATTGTTGAGTTTGTGGTTGCGTTTCGGGAACAAAATCAACATCATCATCCACGTAATCATAAAGTGGTAGTTCTCGTTCAACACTTGGTTCACGACGCGATGGACCTTCACGGTAGTCGGTGAACGGGTTGAACATTGCTATATTGTATTGGCTAGGATTCAACGGTGGAGGTTGGGTAAAATATTGGTTTTGATGGAATTGTTGATTCATCGGCGGAGGTTGGGGATAGTAGGCCGATTGAGGACTCATTTGGGGTGGACGGTATTGTAGATTCGTTGGACGAACGGGTTGTGATCGAGAGCCCCTTCCACGACCTCTTGTTGATTTCCTTGAATCCATGACACAATTTTATTTAGAAGGTAGTAGTATTTTTTTTTTAACCCACGCTCCCCCCAACGGCTACATTCTCCCCAACGTTCCAAATAATTAATGTTGTAATGGCTATTTTCTTCCCAAACCGCTTCGGCAATATATGTCGTGAAGCATCAAACCGCTCGATTCCGCTTGACTTGCGGCGGTGTTGCCGCTCGGCATCACCCCAAACCGAGCCCCATGCCGCACCACTGCCACCACCCTTATACGTATCGATAATGAATGAATCGTTTAATACTCAACACCTGCATGTTCGTACAATATCTGTATTTAACTTTACTCTCTAATTCATCTTAGTATAAAGTATTGATTGGCTATAAGGGTGGTGGCAATGTTGCAAAAATCGTGAGTCGGTAGTGAGGCGGTTGAAAGCCTTGTAGCGATTAATAACCGATTACAAGGCCGATTAACTTGTAATCGCCGATTACAAGGCCGATTACCTTGTAAAAATCAACAAGGTGAAAGGACGTGCACCTTGTAATCGCCGGTTACAAGGCCGAGTTGATCGATTTTTGCAACATTGGGTGGTGGCAATCATGCCTCCCAAAAAACCTCATACCTCCCAACCCACCAATAATATCATTCCACCTCATTCATACTTTTTTCATACCTCTCAACCTTTTTTTAGTGGCAACCATACTTTTTTCATACCTCCCAACCCACCAACTAATTTTATTTTTTTATTTTTTATTTTCGTAAATTATATTAAACAATTTAATAAAAACATAAATATTTCATTAATAAACAACATCTATATCTATACTACATATAATGCACAAATAAATCTCTCTCCAAAATTTTCAGACTTACAAGAAATAAAGCATGGTTTACAACACTTTAATGCACCCAATTTTTATAATTACAACAAAACAAGCATATGGTACAACAAAAATAAGCGCGGTGTCATTTTCAGACCACTTTTCTATCAAACAACATTAATGCTATTAATTAATACACCCCATCACCAATTAATACAAAATATAAAGCACAATGTACAAATAATAAATCCCTCCCTTCCAGCCCTTCCACACAATTGAGTTCAAGCCCTTCCAGCCCGGTTACACACGAAAACAAAACATGACCTCAGATTCATTCAACAAAAAGAAAGATCTTTAAAGATCTCAAGTGTATGAACAAGAACCCATCATAGATCTATAAAAAGTATAACTCAAATATTCGAATACTTAACAAAAACAAACATCTTTCATCCTTTTTTTGTCAAGATAAAACGAAAAACGAAATCAATATAACCCACCCGAGACCCTTATAAAGGATCTTGAAGCCGATATTACCAAGAACAGTAGCAAGAAGTTAAAGAGGTTTGATTCGTACGTAATGTCGTAGCAGGAAGAAACAACAAGGATCTTGTAAGAGTTGAGTGTGTGTGGTTCGAATTACACATAGATTGACTTGGGAAGAGATGTGTGAAAGTGATAGTGTTTGGTATAAAGAAAACAAGCGGCAGTGCTATTTTCGTGAGAGAAAAAAAAAATGACTGCTCAAAGTGAGGAATTAAATTAGGGTGATATGTTTTTAGGGTTAGTCTTAAACATATCATATAAGGTTATCTTGTTTAGAGTTGGGCTGGTAATTTCATATGGCATGAATTTTAAATGAATTATGTTGGACTGGTAATTTCATTTGGGCTTTTATCCAAAATTTATTAAGCTTTTAGCAGCTGGGTTGATAAGTTTGTATTTTAGCTGCTATCTATATCTATAGTTCATTCAATACTTTTTTACTACTCTATAAAGAATTTAGGCTTTTTTATTATTTTTTTTTTAATAAAAAGACTAAAAAATCCAGCCTACACATTTTCCTATTATGAAAATTTTGGTTAAATACTAATATAGTAATCGACATATTCTTTAAAACAAAATTAATCTAAACTACCTATAAAGCATTTAACACAATCTTTCTTCCAATTTTTTAATACTTCCACATATAGATTTTAAGCAAATACAACTAATTAAGCTATATGTACAATTAATTTATGCATAAACACCTACACATATTGACTGGTCAACATTTGTAATTAATGTCATATTTAAAGTACCCTTTTGATAAAATGTATAATTAATAAAACACAATGTACAAACTATTTTTAAGCACAAATACAACTATTATTTAATTCACCCTTCCACCAAAATATACAACCATAAAGCCATTAGGCTGTCCGCAGTGGTCGGTTGACCGGTTCGGTCGTTGCTGCGCCGACCGAGTTGCCGCCATTGTAGCATGAGGGTCGAACTGGGTCGGTCGGCTCCAAAATTGACGAAGGATGATTGTGATGAAGGAAAGAATCAAGATTTTGTTTGTGGCAACTTCTGTTAACAGGAGATAGAATTATACCACTGTCTTAACTAAAGTTATTGTTATTTATAAATTAATTGTTTAATAAAAGTATGGCCGCATAACATCACGTTGTCATAAAATATAGTCACAAGGTACCCGCCGCCGCATCGCGCGGGTACCCTGCTATAACATTTAAAAAAAAAAATACAAACTAAAAAAAAAAAAATTAATCTTAACTTAAAAAAATAACATTTTAAGTATTACTCCCTCCGTCCCAAAATAAGTGTCCAGTTTGACTTTTCAGAGTCAAACTGGTTCAACTTTTACCTTTAATATTTTTCTTTGTGTTACATAATACTTAATGAAAAATTATACCAATGAAAAATACACTTAAAACTCAATCCATTCATATATTTTGCTTCAAGTATTATATAACACCTGCAAAAATAGATAAGGTCAAAGTTGAACCAGTTTGACTCTGAAAAGTCAAACTGGACACTTATTTTGGAACGGAGGGAGTAGCATGTGAACATTTAGCATGTGACATATTCCAAGGAAAAAAAAAAATTGCTTTCTTCTCTACCTTCCACCACACATAGGTGGAATATTTTTGAGTGAATATTGACCAAAAAAAAATTACATTAGAAGAAAGTTTGACTCCACTTTTTATTTTCTCCAATTCTCATTAGAGAAGTTGTATGGATTTTGTTTTTTTAGCCAGAACCCTAAAAAAAGTTTTTTTTTTTTTTTTGGGGGGGGGCCCCCCCCTTTTTTTTTAAAATTACTAGACAATTTGCTTTTGTTGAGTTACCTATCACTCATATAACCTTATCTGGGCTGATAAAAAGGTATTCGGGCTCCATTAAATATATATTTTAAAGCCCACAGACGAAGACTATCCTTAATATCTTTTAAACAGGCTTCAAAAAAATCCAAAACTGACCAAAGCCGAGCCGGAAAAACCGCTAATCCGAAATCAAAAAAAAAAAAAAAAAAAAAAAAAAAAAATGCCTTCGTGAATAATGTGTGTGTGCAGGTAGAGAAGAAAGCAATTTTTTTTTTTCCTTGGAATATGTCACATGCTAAATGTTCACATGCTACTCCCTCCGTCCCAAAATAAGTGTCCAGTTTGACTTTTCAGAGTCAAACTGGTTCAACTTTTACCTTTAATATTTTTCTTTGTGTTACATAATACTTAATGAAAAATTATACCAATGAAAAATACACTTAAAACTCAATCCATTCATATATTTTGCTTCAAGTATTATATAACACCTGCAAAAATAGATAAGGTCAAAGTTGAACCAGTTTGACTCTGAAAAGTCAAACTGGACACTTATTTTGGAACGGAGGGAGTAGCATGTGAACATTTAGCATGTGACATATTCCAAGGAAAAAAAAAAATTGCTTTCTTCTCTACCTGCACACACACATTATTCACGAAGGCATTTTTTTTTTTTTTTTGTTTGTATTGCTTCCCAACGTTCCCATTTTATGCTCGCCAAGCGGTTTTCCAATCGTTCGAATGATAAAAATGCTCCATGGCGTTGAAGCATCAAAAATGCGCCCAGCCAAAAAAAAAAAAAAAAAAAAAACGAAACCGAAATATGTAACCTGCTTATCACGGTTCGATTTCAGTTTTTATTTTTAGATATTCATGGTTAACCGAATCAAATTGTGTATAATATACATACAGGTGTTTAGCTAAATATTCAAGTAATTTTTCAAGTATTGATTATACTATTGCAAAACTTTTACTGTGTTACGACTTTAATGCTCCTAAGGTAAACATTTACTAAATATCTATGTGTGAAAATTGATTAATGTAATCGTTGCCAATAAACGTCGAATAAATATTTTTTGTTAATTGGTTATGTATGCTTATTTGAATGCAATTATTGTGACGAGATAACTTTAAAATGACTCCAATCTATTCATTTTTTTAATTTTACTGAATTGACATTTTACGCTCCAAGTCATTCTATTGTTCATACTATTAAACTCGATGAAATATCTAAAATGGTTAACCGCGACAAGAACCGTGGGTAACCGCTTATTTCGGATATCCGCATGTCCGGTTATCCGCCTAGCATGGTTTGTTTTCGGGTAGTAAAATGAATTACCCGCCCCGCGATGGATAGTTTAAATCTTCCGATTAACCATACCGAACCGACCCGTGAACACCCTACTTTAAGCGATTCAACCACAACAGCATTATTGTTTGACCACCATAAACTATAGCAAAACTAGATGTAAATATGCAAGAGATTGCTGGTAAACCTTGTAGCTCTTAATGGACTTAATTGTATTAGATTTGGATATTTGTATTAGCTAGATTAACATTAGTATAGTTTGAGCCTAAGTCTAGGTGTTATCGTATAAATATTGTGACATAATGTAATCTCACATTAATCAACTAGTTATAATACCCGTGCACGCACGGGGTTTTTCAGAAAAATTTAATTATATAGTATATCGTTTAAAAACAGAAAATCTTATGTATATTTTAAAAAGTTAGAGTATCAACATGTGCGAAAGCAAGAAAAATAGTTAGCAGAAATTGTAAATATAACCGTGGCATTGACCTTTTATTTGATTATTGAGCGTGTCTCATTATAATGTTATTGGGCCAAAGGTTCTTTGATCACATTGGTTTACACATAAATCAAACTTTTTAAATTTTTTTTTTTTACTATATGGATATATTAGAATTTACCCGTGAAAATTATGATATAAGTACAACTAATAAGTATACATGAGTTTTTCATTATGTATTAATATCAATTAATATTTTATAAAAATTTTATTGGATGAAAGATTTAACTTTGTTTAGCTGACATAGATGTTAATGTTGAGGTTGATGTTGTTGTTTAACTTTAACTATTGATATCATGTTGTACAAAATATGCGAGTTTAGTAGCACATAATGAGCGTTAATGGAGTTAAAATATACTCCGTAAAGTTTTTTAAAAATGTTTTTCCGGATATCCGTATATAAACTTTAAATAATATTTATATGAGTCGTTATAAGTACAATCGCGTATATTTATTTTCATATAACAGTAACTCGTACTTATCATTTGATATTTATATTACCGTTAATAATAATTTAACTGTATTTAATATTCAAACCCGTGTACGTATAGATTAAACTTTTAAATAGGATAACATGAGTTCTTATTTATTGTTGGTCCCTTTTACTTGGTTAATGGTTAACTACAAAGTTAATCTAACCAAGTTCCATTGAATAATGATGCAATGATTAATAACTTAATAATAAAACGTAAAAGATAAGAAACAATGTTTTTCAACGTTTAACTATTTATTAGAAATTAATCAAAAGAATTATACCCAAGTGTTTGCGGAATAAACACTTGGGATTGAAATGACAAGTATGGTGTGTTACTCCTCACTAAACTTAAGCTATGCTTAAGTAGCAACAAAAGACCCACTAAGCTATCTTAGGGATGGTTGCTATTTGGAGAGAGTAAAGGTTTTAGTTTGTGAATGTCTAAGCATTAAGTGCACAAACTCCGCAACCTTTACTCTCTCTTATGACTCCTATTTATACACAAGTATATTACAACCGTTATGATAAAGACAAAGATTACATCAGTCTAGTTGAGACAAAATGCTTGCGTATTTTGTCTCTGTTACATAAGTCTATTTTGGGCAAACGACAATAGTGCTTTATGAGGTTCAGATATGACACCATCCTGAACTCAAGCCATTCAGGGAAAGTTTGACTTTGAGAGGGTACAGATGCTCTTTGCAATTTCAAACGTTTCCCGCCTTATCCCGCCCATTCTTCAGGCTTCATGTCTTTATTCTTCAGTCTTTAACTTTTGTTGCTTCAGTGAGGAGAAACTTTGGGATTCAGTGAGCTATTGTCATCACTCACTGAATCCATCACCTTCTTCTTTGGCTTAGATGCCACACGCTGAGAATCCGCCTCACTGAATGGAAAGCTTTTCTTCTTAAGCTTGTCCTAAGCATCCTGAAGATGACTTACTGAGTGACTGTTCACTCAGTGACTTGATTACATTTAAGGGAATCCAACACTTAGGTTATTTTATGTTCAAATCCTAGTTAGAGGAAGCTTGGGAAGATTCAGTGACCCAACAGTCTCCCCCTATTTGGATATACAAATAGCCTAAGTGTTCTATGAGTCAGTGTGAGTGAGCAAGGTCTTCTTCTCACACTGAGAGTATCTAAGTAATATTAGGATACTGATTAAACAAAAACTTCAATTTTCATTAATCACTATTACAGTCCTAAAATAACAAAAGATACATAAGGGATAGGTAGTGTTGCAGATTCAGATGTTGAGCTTGTATCCAAGAGCTTCAAGCTTTGTTCTTTTTGATTTCAGTTCATTCTTTTCAGGATGCCCTTCAATCTTGGCCCTCAGGTCTTTACAGAACCTTATATTCTCAGCAGTCTTAATTGGAGAAGCCATCATGAAGTACATCAGCATTGCCTTAACCCCAGCATTGTCGATGTCTGACCATCTCTGGAAGGAGGGGTTGCCAAACTCATCAGTGAAACAAAGTCCTCTTTCAGGCTGTTCAAGGACATGGTTGTTCACAAAGGTGACACCTTCAGGAAGTTCTCTGTTGCAATTAAGACCAGGAACCTTGATTTCTGGTTTAGTTTCAACTCTTTTCCTCTTCCTTTGAGAAGGCTGGGATGAGGCAGCCTGAGTGGCTGATGCTGAAGTTGGGAGCAAAGAAGGAATACCAAGTTCTTCATGCTTTTTGGCCAAGTTCTCATAGCGAGTCTAAAGAGATTTCATCAGGGTCTTGACACAAGCGTTGTTTTTCTTGACAATGATTAGACCCAATTCGTCAAGTTCAGTGATCCCAAAGTTTGAGATTTTGAAGGGATCATGAACCTCAAAGTTTCGCTTGTCCTGACCCCTGAAGACACTGACAACTGCAGGACTGGTTTTTGGATGGATTTTGACATCAGTGATAGTTTCCGGACTCAGTCTCTGTGTCATGATCCATGTATATCTTTCAATGTTCTTTTGCCTTATCTCTGCAGATTTCTTCAGTTTAGCATCCCTCTTTTNCCAAAGTTTGAGATTTTGAAGGGATCATGAACCTCAAAGTTTCGCTTGTCCTGACCCCTGAAGACACTGACAACTGCAGGACTGGTTTTTGGATGGATTTTGACATCAGTGATAGTTTCCGGACTCAGTCTCTGTGTCATGATCCATGTATATCTTTCAATGTTCTTTTGCCTTATCTCTGCAGATTTCTTCAGTTTAGCATCCCTCTTTTGCTTGAGCTCCAATAATGCAACTTCCTGAGCCCGTTTGAACTTTTCACCACCTTTCCTTTTTTCAACATCTTTAGGGTCTAGCCCAAGAGACTTAGCTTCTTCGTTCACGACTTCAATAAGAGCCGGCTTACTGATCAGCTCTTCTTTTGCAGCCTCCTTCATCCTTTCAACCTTGTCCGGATAGGCTGAAATTTCTTCCTCAGTCATCAGATAAGATACCCCATTGATGACATAGGGAATCTTGGATGGTTCATCAGGATCACGCCTAACCTTTGAGGAAGCTGGTACCAATTGAGTCGTTGGTTCAGGTTCAGCGGTGATAATACTCTTGCCTTTGGCCTGTTGAGAGGAAGATGTATCAGGTTCCATGTATGAGGATATCGGAGCAACCTGAGCAGGAATCTCCCCCTCAATGTGAGACTGAGGTTGTCCTCTTGAAGCAACATCAGTAGCTGTGGGTTGTCTGGCAGAGGGTTCGGGTGTTTCAGTGGCCGGATCTTCAGTGTTCTCCTCCCCCTCAACTGTTGCGGGAGCGTCAGTGAGAGCAAGAGTTGGAGTGCTCACTGAAGCTGAGGAACCCTTAAAGGCCTGAAAGATTTCAGACATCATTGACTTGATATCCTTAGTGTCTCGTTGAATGCCAGACACTTTAGATTCGAGGAAAGCCTGAGAATTCTCAAGAGCAGTCATGCGAGAGCCAAGAGTCCAGGCCACTGAGCTAGATGACTTAGCCCAGTCAGCCACCTGTCTGTCAAGAGTACTGAAGGAAGTTTGAATTGTTGTCACTGAGGAGCTAAGAGATTGAAGATCCAAGGACTTGAGCATGGTGACCAACTCAGGAAAGCTTGCTGATTATTGAATGAAGTTCTCAGAAGCCTGGAGAAGCTTCTTGGTGAGATCAGGATCTTCTTTCACTAACTCTTGAATGTTGGCAACCTTTGGAATGAGTTGGTTGAAGGATTCAACGAACTTGTTCATGTGAGAGGTCAGAGTTGTCAGGCGGTGCTCGATACTAGAGTTCTGTTCCCTGACATTATCATGAAAATCTTCAACAGAGTCCTTGAGATTGAAGTAGTGGACCGCTTGTTCAGTGTGCATGTCGAAAACTTCATCAGTGACCCCACGAAAGAGAGCATTGGTTGCCTTCTTCAAGAACTTGACCATTTTCTTTCCAATAAGAGGAACGGAATCATCATGTTTCTCCAAGGACTCAGAAGGTTCATCCTGAGGTTGTGATCCCTCAGCTTTGTGGGATGGAGACAGAGGAGTTGGTTCAGTGGGTTCAATGGTTTGATCATCAGTCTCCATATCATCCCCTGCCTCAAAAAATTCCTCGTCACTGCACTTGGTTATTTCATCATCAGAATCAAGAATAGCCTGAAAAGTAGCCATAGAATCAATCTGCAAAAGGGGGTTATCCAGCTCCTCTTCATGAGAAGATTTGCCTTCGGTATGGTCAGGGCCTGACCCCTCAATTCCAGTGGATTGGGTTTTATCCACCTGGTCCTTAGGGTCAGTCCCTGAGGAATGCGCAACTCCATGGGGGGTGATGGTTCCATATCAGCGGGTGGTTTTTCCCCCCTGAGTCTTTGTCCCCGGTTGTCCCTTCAGGCACTGGTGGGTTTTGGCCAGTGCCATCACTAGGAACGGTGGAAGGCGCTCCCCTACTAGCGGGTTGTATGTTTCCCTCTAGATCTTGGGGAGTAGTAGTTGGGACCAAGGGCACTGACTGTGATGTATCAGTGTCCTTCGTTGTCACCGGGGGTGTTGAAACATGGTCTTTGGGTGTCTTATCAGCCTGGGGTTTTTTGTGCCCTTTAGGCTGTGTTCCTGAAGTCTTAGGGGCCTGTGCCTTTGGGTTGGTTTTTGGCACAGTCTTAGACTTCCCTCTTTTCTTTGAAGGGAGAGGTGGAGACANACTGACTGTGATGTATCAGTGTCCTTCGTTGTCACCGGGGGTGTTGAAACATGGTCTTTGGGTGTCTTATCAGCCTGGGGTTTTTTGTGCCCTTTAGGCTGTGTTCCTGAAGTCTTAGGGGCCTGTGCCTTTGGGTTGGTTTTTGGCACAGTCTTAGACTTCCCTCTTTTCTTTGAAGGGAGAGGTGGAGACACTGAATCCCTTTGGTTGTTTACAGCAACCATATGGGCCGTCAATACAATGTTGGAGACTGAGGATGGGTCCTTTGAAAAGTTTGAAGGACTCAGGACTGCAGGCAAGAACCCTAAAGCATAGTCCTGAGTGTAATTGCAACCCAGTAACTCTTGTAAAGCACAAGAAAGAAACCTAGGGTATGAAACATAGTTTACCCTGGTATCTTTTAGTAGCTTGGTTACGAGATCACTGTAAATGATCTCTCCAATGTCGACATTTCTCCCTGCCATCAAACAATGTGCCATCATCAACTAAACAGTGTTAATCTGTTCAGTGGATGAGTGGTTCCCAGCGAGGACCTGAATCACAAAGGTGAATAAGATCTTCCAAGCCACGGGAAATAAGTTTTTTTGTGATAGGGGTTTTGTCCAAATACTCGGGTTTCAAAACAATTTTTTCTAACCCTGCTCTAACTTCATTAGAGTCAGGGAGAGCCACATAATTTCCATTGTTGTAATCAAGCCCTGTAGAAGAGCAAAAAGTTTTGTAATCCAGAGTGAGTTTTCTTGCCCCATTTAAAACCGAAAAGCTGATGCAAAATTCCCTGAGGGGTCTTTGGTTGTTTGCATCAGTGGAAGGTGTCGGGTCATAGGCCGCAGCAGTTGCCCAAAACTCCCTGAGGTAGTTTCGGTACTGAAAGTAAGGGGTGGAGATGAAAGCTGTTTTCAAAGGGCAATTGTATAAAAACTGTGAAAAACTAGAAGGGGGGTTGAATAGTTTACCTCTTTTTTGCGTTAATTATCTTTTAAAATCTTATTGAAACTTTCGTGTAAACAAAGATTTAGATTTGACGATATATCAAACACAATATATATATATATATATATATATATATATATATATATATATATATATATATATATATATATATATATATATATATATATATATATTGTGTTT